>JAOUZG010048027.1:1072858-1089175 GCA_026289955.1 Argiope argentata
GAGTGCAAAGGGTTAAAAGTAAGAAAATTATGGGGGCATTTTTAAAGTAAAAAAATACCGTTGATTAACAGGAGCATCGTCAAAATTTTACACAAGTAACCCGAAATATTCATATCTAATGAATGAATATCTCTGCCTTTTTATTTTAAGTAGCATAGAGAAAGTTAAGTAGCATAGATCGTTCAAAATCGAAGAACTGGAATTTTTTTACAAATATCTACGATTCAGACATCCCACAGTTCGAAAAATACATTTTACGAAAATATCCATCTGCCAAAGATAATTCAAAAGTGCCTTGACTTAATGCCTTGAATAAAATTCGATAGGAGGTCTTGATACCAAATTCGTATATTTCTGTCCAATTTTGAGTAAATTTTACTAAGAAAAATTCTGTATGTCCTGTTCTTTGATCATATACGATAAGTACAAACCGAAGAAATAAAATTTTGTTTCACGAGAATTACAAAATGTAGAGAGTTATATAAAATTCGGTACACAGATTTAGTATCTATATGGTAGGTAACGATTAAATTATGAGTCATATCTGACAAAAGGATGACCATCTGTCGGTCATTACTTTTAGAAGCCTGTACACGCGATAGTTCAAAAAAGCAGTGAATAAAACATATAAACATAAAAATTCATTCCTAGTTTTGTGCAAATTATTGTTCCAATTGGTCCAGAAAAACGTTTCAAAACACAGATTTGCTTATTGAATACTATTAACGCAAGCTAGGAAATAATCGCCAAATGACTCGACGAAAAGGGTATGATATAGACAAAAAATCTAAATTCACGTCAAGAATTTAGAATTAGAAATTACCCACAAGAGAGGAAGTTGTGGGTATCTCATTGGTCCTTATCAGACATGAGCAAGAAATAGTATGTTTATATATATTGAGGGGGAAAATAAGAAATACACAAAATTGTTAACAAAAAATTTAGTTTAACTTTCATGCGAAATTTTGAAATTTGAGATATGTGTTAGTGCATGTTAAGCGTAGCTAAAAAGTGTACTTATTTTATAATGCATAAAAAGTTTTTTTTAGAAGAAATATAGATTTAATAATACGTATATTTCGCAAAACATCAAAATATAGAATGCATTTAAGAACATCAAATCGTTTCAATTCAAAGATCAACTGAAATTTGGTGATTTTCGTAATCAAAGCTGCATATTTTCTTTGATATCAAAGCCATCGTTCTCAAATCTTATGAATAGTATATATAAAATATATACTATTACTTATTACTATATATTTGCAATATATAAAAAAATCAATGCACGTCGAAACTTTATTTAAATAAAATTTTATATTCTTCTGTAATCCCCCCCCCAAAAAAAAACATCTGTCTGATAGTGTACTATTAGAAGTTCAAAATAATTTGTAAAAACTTTAAAATCAAATGCCTGAATTCAATTCTACAAAATTCAAACAAACAATCCTTATTCAGAATTTTTACTCCATAAATTCATATTAAACATAAAACTAGACTTAACGTATTTTTATGCTCTTACTATTACTACAAAGAAATTGATATATTGTGATAAATCAGCTTCTTTCTTTTGATGTTATTATTGACTAAAAATTATTTTTTAGTTCAGAAAAATTAAGATTAAGATTTTTTAAATGTTTTTAATTCTCAAAAAACTAAAATTATTTTATCAATTCCAAGGGAAAAAAATTTTTTTTTTAGTTTTTTAAAATATTTTTATTGGCTTCGCAAAAATCGTCTGCTTTCGTAATTTTCTTATAAAATGTTTTGCTTCATAATAATTAAAGTTTTCTTGTTTAAATTGTCTACTTTTATATTTTTAGATACTTATTAACACTGCATTTTAAAATCCATTTTTTCCTGAACGTTGTTTCTCAAATTCTGTACAAAAATATATTCCTGTAACGACAATGTAATAGTTTATTATTGTCAGAACTTAGTTATCAATTAATCTTTTAGTTTTCTAATTTTAATGAAATGCTAAAAACGCCCACTAATACTTATTTTTCTTTTAAAAAACTAAGTCCGAGATTAATATTATGCCTGGGAATATGATAAAAAGAAATGTAGCAATCATAAATTGAAAAAAAAAGTGCAAGGTATTTATAAAAAACTAAATAGTATTACAAATATGATTAAAAATTCTCATATATCTTCAGTATCATAAAATTACGATCGTTGTTTTATCCCTTTGTAGTCGGAAAAGTAATTTACATAATTATAAACCCTAATATAAAGACTTTATTTTTCTGAACAATAAACTTGTCAACAATTATGAAAAATTAATTATTGAAACTACAAAAAGATGTACCGTCTAAAATCGAGTCTGAGATTGGACGCATCCAACTTCAAAGACTTAATTTCTACGACGTAAAATCGGCTATGAATTTATCACATTAATAGAAGACGGTCATTTCGAAATTTCTCTTAGCTTTACTTTCTATAAAATTATTTGTTTTATAACTATTATAGGAAATATCGATAAAAATTATTTTAAATCTCTCGAAATTGATAGAATACTAAAAGAATTTCATCGCCCAATTTCGTCCTTTATAAAATATAATTATTCTTCTTTTATTTAAAGGACTCTTTTCAGAATACGTGATACTATTTTTTCTCCATCATAAATATTCAGCAACGAGACCCACGGTAAAAATTATAACTTCCGAAACATATATTTATGGTTCAATACTTAAAAAGTAACATATCGCTACAAAATGCATCTAAATCTTCTTTGGCAAAGGCTCTACGTTGAAAGATTCACACCGCAAACCTTAAAATTGTCTTAAATAAATTTCTTTGAACCTTTGAATGGCTCAAAAGACTTTTTCGTAAATAGCCATTCTATATATACTTTAATTCAACATGAAATAGGGGAAAGGTATAATTCCCTTCACCTGGGCTTTACCAAATTCAAAAATCGAACACAAGCAAACGATAAATTTACGATTGAGACAGTTTGAATTGCTCGTTGTGTCCACGAATCTTAAACGGGTGCGTATAAAACGTAAACAAATTTGTTTTGCCGTCAGAAGTTATTGCTTCCATTTATCAATGATTTCTGATGTAAAAAAATGTAAGTTGAAATAAGACGATAAAAACCGATAGATTTTTTTATAGGTTTTTAGGGTGAAAACTGGGGAGTGTGAAATATCGGTCGTTAAAAAGGGGAAAATTGCAAATATTTTTTTAAAGTATGAACTGTGTTAAATATGTTTGTTTTTATATATTTCGGAGAAATTTAATAAGATATTATTGGTTTGTTTCTAATTTAATAAAAATAATGACAGTTGGAAATTTTACATAGTAAGACTTTATCTTCAGAAATTTTTATTTATTTATTTCAATATAGAAAAACTGCTTTGTAGCCACTTGCTATATTTTGTTCTTATGGGTATGGTTTACCACTTTACAAATTAAAAAAATTTAACCAAATTAATGGATTCATGGTATGTACTTTAATCCGGATATTCGTTTTAGTGAAACAGATGTGCGATTCTTTAATAAAAATTTTATTTATAATTATTTTTTGCAAAATTTACTTTGTAGACATTTGTATTTCATTCAATATATATGTCATCACTTGACTGTAAAGGTGGGGGAGGTGAATTAAAAAAAAATAAATATCGCAAATTTCACAAGTTAGAAGCCTGACTAAAGAAACCTAAATATTAAAAGTTGGGTGAACAACTCTAATATTGTTAATAAAATAAATTTAAATATTTTTATTTAGTTCTTCTATGGGTGATCATGGAAACTTCCATCATACCATTTAGTGAACAACAAATTGTACACAAACAGGTGTTCTGAAAACTGGTTGCTGCTGGCAACTTTTTTCGCGACTATTGCGTAATAAATAACATAACTTTAAAAAAACCAACTTGCACAAGCATTATAGCAGGTTTGAAATTTCATTGTTTGTTGTAATTGAAAGAATCATGCGATTTCTAGAATACTTTTTTTAAATCTAATGTGAGATTTTTTTGCTAATGAGAGCAATAATTAGTGAAGAAATTGAGAAGAGAGGGGCGATTAAAATTTTGTACTGAGCTTAACATGTTAATCTGCATGATGACGGATATTTTCAAGATAGAGTCCATTTTATATTTTTATACTAGGGTTCTTTAACGATTTTCCTTTAATCCAGAGCATGAATTACATCACCCTCATTTATTTCACACAAAAAAAACATAAAAGAGGTTTATATATGGCGATTTATTATTTTATGACAGATAATTAATTAGAATCTCCCAGAATATTATTATTTTATAACAGAAAATTAATTAGAATATGTCAAAGCATTAATTAGAATACGTCAGAATGTTATTTTATGCATATATTTTGAATAAGTCTTTAATAAAACCTCAAGTATTCATTTTACAAAAAAATGTAAAATATTTTTCACAAATCAACGATAAGCCTTCACATATATATTTCAGTTATAAATATATTCGAAAAATAATTAATTTTCAATACATCAGCCTTCGAGTGATAAAAAATTGAATTAAAAAATATCAAATACAAATCTAGTATTTAAAATAATTAAGAATAAAAAATAACGGCCCACAGAAGGAACTATTGGTTAGCGTTCGTAAATCTTCACCAGAAAGTTCATGATATCGAAATAGGAAAACAATAGTTACATCTACCCTCCATCACAGCTAACCTCCATGCAAATTTTTTCTACGAATAAATTCAAGTTAGAATTTTTAATTCAAATAATTTCAAAGATTTCGTCAATTTATACTTATTTAAAAGCTCACGACTTGTATATAATACTAGTTTCCAATTACGTCAATTTTAATTGCAAAAAAAAATCTGACAGAACGTGTAGTGTTAACAATTGTATTGATTTCACCTATTCCATTCGGGTCATTTAATTTTCTCACTGCAAAAATGATTAGCCAATCAGAATGCTGTATATTTTTTGTGCAAATGTAATTTAAAATATAACTTTAATTTGCGATGAAAAGATGTACTTCCTCTAAATTGGACTAATATCATTAATATGGTAAACGAATATAGCAAACATAAACTGAATATTATTTAGAAATATATTAACGCATGAAAATAATTCTTATTTTAACATTTATTACGTTGTTGTTGTGACTTATGGCACTTCACAAGCCCACTGACAATTATCTAACAGCCATTCAAGCCAAGTGAGCGCTTCGTGTTTTTTCGGTAGCGCCAACTAGGTCCAAGAGTACGACTTAGTTACTTTATTGTCACATTCAATTGCGCAATCCCTTTCTCAGGAGGGCATATTCATTCACCTCACATACAGAACACAGAAGAACAACCATGCCAGAACGGGAATTTGAACCTTAGATGCCCAGATCATGGGGAGCGAGCGCAGTCCAAATGCCAGAACGCCAGCTTGATCATAAAATACAACAACAATGCTCAAATAAACACAACTGTTACTTATTCCCATTGCAGTGTTACACAATTGATCAATTTACAGGAATTAAATGGTTCTCTTTTGGTCTTTAAAACTGAAATTTTATTTTATTCCCCTGTAGCATTATGCACTGTTTAAATTACTTTATAACTTATTTTTTCGCTTAATATGACATTTTTACTTTTCAGTGTTTACTCTGCCAAATTTTAAATCAATTTGTCTTTTATTGATTCAACTATAATTTAAAGATGCATGAAAAAGAAGAATTCGCCGTTTCCTACTGGTCAACGCAGACTTAAAGTGTGGAAATTAAATTTGTCTTTCTTCCTTTTTAATTCCTTATTAATTATTATACACTGCCAATTGAAACAATCCGATTACAAAAATTTAAAAGAATCCTTAAATTTTTATCTAGGAACGTAATTTTTGCAGTTCTATATTACAATGAAGTTTTATAATTTAAATGCTAATTGATCCCTTATCTTAAACTAACCCATGCTATTTTATACTGATACTTTCTTATTTCATATTTGTTTTTAATTATTTCTAATATTTTGATGACGAGCGTTTGTCACGTTTCCAGTGAAGAGATATTCCGTAAAACACCCTTTCAACGATACCCAAAAGTCCCTTTCCTACGTCGACACGTGTGAAAAAACATTCTTAAAATAGTCTGTTATTAAAATTACCAAAGGAAAAAAACTTTTCTTGTGTTCTATTAAAAACGATAGCGTTCCAACTTCGTCTCCATATACAAATTATACCCTTCAGTGGAAAATTAAAGTTTATTCTTCAAAAAATGCCAGCCCTGCATCAAATCATTTGTCAAAGATATTCTATATTACACACAGGCACACACAGACGGGGGGAGAGAGAGGATGTATATACTTTAATCTTTTACAGATGCATAGCTTACATTTAAAAAAAGGCTTTAATTACTTGTAAAATTATTTTATATTGTTGAACCAATAAACACAATTATCAAATTTTTCATAAATGCAATTTTTTAATGCTTTCTGACTACTTTATCAATTGCGATAAAAAATTGCAATAAAATGCGATAAAATTGTCATAAATTGTAAAAAAAACGGTGTCGATGTCGACAAGTATGATATTTAAAAAATTCTATCTTCCATGAATAAAACTGAACAGCTCATAAAGTTTTAATCAAAATAGGAAACCCTTCGTAACGTAATAATTTTTTAAAAAATGAAACACACTGTTACATATTTTTAATCTGCAAGCGATCCATTCTGATCTACCTAGAAACTCTGAATTGGTCCATGAAATTCATCTAAAATAACATTTTCATCATTTCCTGAGTCAAATAGTTTCAGTTGGTGTGGAATGCGATTTTTTTTTCGTTATTTAAAATGATACTTTTGTCAAGAATATTTCAATATGATTAATAGGAACGGAGTGTTATAAAAAAGGCTGATTTCATAAAGTTTTGAGAAATATATGTAGTACAAAATGTCCATTAAATGCCTTCAGATCAGTAACTGCATAAGAAAAGAAGAACTGATTAAGAAAAGAATTGTAACTGATTAAAAAAAGAAGTGAAGCTTAAAGAAAAAAAGTTAATTTAGAGTAAAAAAATTTACAGGAAATTTTTTTAATCAAAATAAAACATGAAAAGTTAGTTACACTAAAATTAGAAGTTAACCCTTTGCACTCATAAAAATAATAAGATGCAAAATTATTCATCAAATACAAATATTTGTTTATTGCTATGAAAAATAAATATACATAATTCTTTTAAGTCAGAGTTCAAATGGTTTAAAGACTTAGATGGCACCAAAGGGCGACGCCTAACAAGATATCTTCCTATAGCAGAACTAACTCTCTCTTTCTCGAGTATGATAACGACTACTAATTAAAACTCTGCATGTATTTATCGACAGAAGCAAATATAATTATTAATATTTTAAGAATTTTATTTTCACGGAAACTGCGTCTCTCTCTCTGTCTCTAAAGATTTAGAAATTAACCATTAAGCCACAATAGGGGATAACATCCCCCATGCATCTAAACACATACCCGCAGTTTTAGAAACGAATTCATTCATCCAAATAATGGCTTATCAAAACTGATTTGAAAGTCAAATCTTCCACACAAAAAACAACAACAACATCTTGCTTACACAAATACATGCACATCCTTTGTCCGATTTATAATTAAAGCACAACTCATCAAGCTTAAACTGAAGCAACAATGCTTCTTTATCTCCATCTTATGCTTCATTATCAAAACAGGCGATTTTTTTTCCGTTCGCACTCAAAAGACTCGACAGTTTTCTTCGAGTTTTAAAATCCCATTCCGTGCTAATTAGTGCGCTTAATTAAGTGTAATTACACGGACTTTGTCTACTTTATCCTTTCACTTTCTTTTGGAAGACAGAAAAATGCAATTTCAGCGTCAA
This sequence comes from Argiope argentata, assembly GCA_026289955.1. Lineage (NCBI taxonomy): Eukaryota > Metazoa > Arthropoda > Arachnida > Araneae > Araneidae > Argiope > Argiope argentata. The sequence continues at coordinate 1,080,682 of JAOUZG010048027.1, forward strand.
TAAAGAAGATATTTCATTCTCTTTTGGCAATAACGCTCGGAACTGTCTTGATTATAAATTTTAATTCCCGCTTCATTTGAGGAAAAAGTTTTGATAATGAAGATATGAGCTTATTTGCATACATGTCCAAATTCTCAGATGTGATCGTTAGTTTTTTTTTCTTCATCTTTCAGCGTATGTCTTATGGTATGGTTAGTTTGCACAAAAGGTTAAACATTTCTCGAAGAAAATGACGAGTAAAAATTCTATTGTGTACGCGACATTTGGCTTAAATGCGAAAGGTCGCCTACACGTAAAATTTTCATTTTTCTCAAAACAATACGTCCTTTTAAATAATGTGCATATTTACGGAAAATTGATCCAGTGAATATTTTTTTCTTTAATTATTAAGTGCTCCTTGAATATGCATGCATCCTTTTTCCTTAGAATTCTTTCCAAAAAAACATTACTTAAAATGACATAGAAAAGAATTGTTGGATAAAATTTCACGAGCTACTATTCTTTGAGTTTTTTTTAAATATGCTTCGGATAGAAATCATTTTTGTCTCTTAATTTAATGTTTCGTTGATTCATCATCATAATTAAAATGTACTATTTTTAATTTTTCAGGTACAATATATTGAGTTAATTTTTTAGACAAAAAATGGTTATTTGATCTTCTCCAACTTAAAAATTTAAAAATGGTTGATTATTCTGCAAAATCTAGCCATAATTTCTTTTATAAAAAAATAATTGGCTTCAAAGCATATGATGTGAAAATATAAGTGATTGTTGTGTAATGGAATTTTGTATTAAATTTAGTTCTTCATATACGACAATCGCGAACAGCTCACTAAAAATATAAATTGTCTGGCACTAGAAATAAAAAAACACTATCATAATATTTTTAAGAAAAAGTTTTATTTTGCTTTGATTAGAAAAGAAAATGCACACATTTACTGTTTATAAACAACAGCGATAAAAGAAAGGACAACTCATCAATAATGAGTCCAGTTATTAATTTAAGATAATTCTCAAAGATATATTAAGCTGATTTCATACTGTATTTTCTTTCTGTATGGAATAATTCTGATATAATTGCTAAATTATTCTAACTTTGAAATTTCTTTGGTCAAATTAAAAATTCCTTCGAGTAAGAATAACAATTTTTAAATAGCAATTAAAGAAAGCTCGTATATACATGGATGAATATCTGAACTTGAGCGAGATAAATAAAAAGAATATAATAAGTTAGATGATTCTTGAATTACTGCTTGATTAGATTTTGCTACACAGTTATTGATCTAAACTCATTTTCTCTATCTGAAAAGTCCTCTCTTCAATTTGAAAAACTTTTAATTTAAAAATGCAATAAAAAAACTAGATAGATGAAACTTAATACGAGGCATATTCGGAAAGTAAGTACCGTTTTTTAATAAATAGAACAAAACATTTTTTTTTCAAACAAATTTTATTATTACATGAAAGACCAAACCTTAAACTATTTTTCTACGTAGTTTCCACCAATGTTCAAACACTTGTCGTAGCGAGTGACGAGTTTTCCTATGCCTTCCTCGTAGAAACTTGCCGCCAACGATGATAAACACGACTGCACGGCATTTTTAACCTCCTCGTCGGATCCATAGTGCTTACCACCTAACTCGCGCTTCAAATGCAAAAACAGGTGGTAGTCAGATGGTGCCAAGTCCGGGTTGTACGGCGGGTGGTCAAACTGCTCCCAACCAAACTGTTGGATCAGTGTTTGAGTGGCTCCAGCAGTATGGGGCCGAGCATTGTCATGGAGCAACACGATTCCTTTACTCAGCATTCTTCTGCGTTTGTTCTGAATTGCTCGCCGTACTTTTTTTAAGGTTTCACAATATCGTGCGGCATTAACTGTTTCACCTCTGGGGAGAAATTCTGTGAGCAAAACCCCTTTCCTATCCCAGAACACAGTGCACATGATTTTTTGTGCTGACATTGTCGTTTTGAACTTTTGTTTTTTTGGTGATTGTGTGTGCCTCCACTCCATTGATTGTTGTTTGGATTCAGGCGTAAAATGACGAACCCAAGTTTCATCACCAGTCACAATTTGTCTTAAAAAGTCCTCACCCTCATTACTGTACCGTGTGAGAAATGTCAAAGCACTGCCAAGTCGCTTGGTTTTGTGACCATCAGTAAGCATTTTCGGAACCCATCGAGAACACAGCTTGTGATAGCCTAATTTGTCAACAACAATTCCGTACAACACAGTACGTGAAATTTGTGGAAATTCGTCTGAAAGTATCGTTATTGTGAATCGTCTGTTCTCTTTGATTTTTTCATCAACTTTCCGTATCAGATCGTCATTGACAAGAGAACGCCTACCACTCCGAGCCTCATCGTGAACATTTTTTCGACCTTCATTAAACATTCTAACCCACTTCCGCACCATTCCATCACTCATCGCGTTTTCACCATACACTTCTTTAATTTCACGGTAAATTTCAGCCGGTTTCACATTTTTTGCGTTTAAAAAACGGATAACAGAATGAATCTCACAGTCGGCGGGATCAGTAATTGTCTTAAACATTTTAAACAAGCACAGCGAACTGGAAACACAACCTACAGCGTCCAAAATGGCGTCAGTTGAGAGTCAGTGAACAAGGAAGACTAGTGCGCATGCGCAGAACGCCAATCGCAGTGCTGCAGCGGCAGTATAATGAAACGGTACTTACTTTCCGAATATGCCTCGTATAAAGCATTTGCGTAAAAGGTATTTATATATGCAAGAAAGGATGACTTAAGTATGTGAAAGTTTAGAATCAGTCAATGTTTCTTATGAGCATTAAAGTCAAAAATATAAATGCTAAATGAAGCTTGGTTTAATCATTTTGACATTTCCTTTTTTAAAGCAACATTAGCGCTATTGTGAGGCATATCTTGTAATTTTGAACCGTGGTCAGATAATAAGGACGACACCTGAGCTGAACTTCTCCTCAACAAACTTCAGCGATACCAGATAAGGTAAATTAAAAAAAAAATAATGTAGTTATGTATTTTTAACTAAAATTCGTAATATAAATGAAATTTTAGACTACATTTTCCCATAGGATTATTTTTCTCTGTCATATATGTATTCACATATTTATTAATAAAATATTTGGTCTGACGCACATCTTTTAAGTTAGTTTCTCATATTCAAACAAATACCTGTAACGCAGGAATTGAAAATATTAGGTTGGGGAAAAAGAAATCCATTATTATTTTACAGCCATCACCCTAGAAAATAGATTTCTTTTTTCCATTATTTTTAAAAATTCCATATGGAAAGAAAATAATGGAAAGAAATCCATTATTTTCCAACATTCCATATGCAAAGAAAATAATGGAAAGTAATCCATTATTTTCCAACATTCCATATGCAAAGAAAATAAAGGAAAGAGATCCATAATTTACAAACATTCCATATGAAAGAAAATAAAGTAAATAAATTCATTATTTTCTCAGCAGATGACTGTAAAATGATAATGAATTTCTTTTTCCCCAACCTAATATGTCACAAATAGAAAAACGACGTCAAATATCGCAGATTTTACCAGAAATGTTTAAAATTTCTATACATTTTGTCATAAGTGATTCCGTTGAGTGAAAAAAATGTCTGTATGCTTGCGTGTAAATAAGTAACTTTAAAAATAAAATATTCTTGAAATGAATCAAGTTTACTTACTTTTCTAGAACCAAAATAAGAAATTCTACAAATTTTGACCAGTTTGTAAAATAAATAATATTCTTTTTAAATATTTTATGCATATTGCAAGTAAAGTAGTTAAAAATGTGAAAACTAGAAAGAATATTTTTTTTAAATTGAGCTAAGCATTCATTTCTATAAACATTAAAAGCGAAATTTAAAAATTCATATGTAAAAAAGCTAGTAAAATTGACAAGCAATTTTTAATTGATCAACTATAATTGCCAAAATCCTCAACCGAAAATCGAGGAAAAACAAATCCCTTCTTAAAAATAAAACAGCCCAATTATACGGTCGCATTTATTTTATTTTGAAAAGTGCAATCACATTAGCTTAAAGATTGAAAAACATATTTTCGATGAAAACATTTATTTTGCAATGCTTAATCTTCACACTCTACTTATCAACTTTTTTTATTTTAGTCAAATGAGTTTTTATCCCATTTCCCTTTAAATGCAATTCATTACTATATCTCAATGCGCTTAGCCTATTAATCCTTGTGTCCTACATTTTTATAAATTTACAAATATATTGAAAAAAATACTAATTTGTTGAAAATCTTGAACTTTTTTTTTTCTAAAAAATGTCGTCAATTATTCAGATTTCTGAAAATTTTATCAAAATACTTTTAAACAACAAGATTTAAAATAATCATTTGCACTTCTAAATGGAAAATAGCAAACGATTATTAATTGCGATTGCTGTTTCTGCATTCAAAAGATTTAAATTGTAATAATTGCTTGTGCTCTCATTTCTCAACATAAAAGTATTAAAAAAAATTATTGATTTCTATTTCCAAAAGCAATAATTCATAACTGCGCTTGTTTCCTAACTGTAAAGGTAATTTAATACATTTCTAATAAAAAAAGGCATATTTTTTAAAATTTGTAAGCAAGTTTTAATTGTTCCATATTCTCTTTATAGAATTTGAATTCAAGTCAGCCTTTGCTGAAATTGAAAAAAAAAATTTGAAATTCCCAGATTCTAATAACATTTTTAATGATATTCTGATGATGAGAAAAAGTAAAGAAATAAAAATGTATTCTTCGCATTAATACCAATTCCGTAAGAATTATACTTCGTTGAACAGTTATTGTAAATAACAATTTTCTTTTATGATTTAAGGAAACATTTGTAATATATTTTAAATAAATTCTTATTAACCCTTGATTCAAATAATGAGAGTAGTCTCCCGAAAAGCCTCTTGCGTAGACTGTAATAAAAGTCTATAACAGGTAATCAAATTGGCATAGAATAATCAATAAACATTCACTTTTGGCGTGAATTTGGTGACTTTAGTGAAGCCATTATATATTTATTCGCAAATTTTATGGTAATTAATCAACTGACCTGTGGTTAGTAGTATACGAAAACTAAAATGTGTTTTAGAGAAGTTTTTCCTAATCAATTACCAAAAAAATTAGAAACAGAACAACAATTGTAGCCACAAACTCTCATACCAAATTTCATATATTTAGATCATTTTGTTTGTTTTTTTAATTATTGCATCAACAAGCTTTTAAAAGTACAGACGGGCGGATTGTTAACCCCTTGTCGGATATGGCAGAAAGAAAAGGTACTCACGTATTAGACCGTCGACGTCAACAGTCGCCAATGGTTTAGTAACTCATTGGCTGACGGATTCAAATTTGGAGATAAACCGTTAACGCCAACGAAATCAACAAAATGACGGCCGACAAGTTTTGAATAATTTTTTTAATTAATGGCGTTTTTTGCCATTATTGGCGGTTTAGCAACTTATTGCAGACGCCTTCAAATCTGGCGATAAACATCGACGGTCTAATACTAAGTACCAAAAAAAATATCTTAATTTATAAATTCTATTACTTTGCACGGATTTTTTCCTGTTCCTTTTCGTCTTGTGCTTATCGAGTTGATCGAAAATCAAACATCCAGACTTCTTTTGAACGAATTTTAATCAATAAATAATCACAAAATCGAGCATAAAGTTTGATATTTTCCATCAATGCCGCTTATATGTATATGAAAATACCTACAGACCGAAAGATGGTGAACGTCTTTTTGGATTTGCCTCACATTTTGATAATATCTGCATTATAGACATTGAATCAGCGTATCGAATTTTATTTACTTCTCTCTTTTCATTCGTGACCGACTGAACGGATCTTGCTCAAAATTTGATAGAAATCTACAAATTAGGTATAAAGAAAAATTGTCAAATTTCATTGGTCTAGCTCGAAACAATTTTGATTTATCTTTGTCAGAGCCAGATGGACATTTACCAAAATTGCGTTTCTCTAACAACTAATATTAGATTTCGATGTTTTTTTATGACTATACATTACCTATATTGCATACAAGAGAATTTAAAAATGTAACTTTTTAACTACTAATTCATTGTTATCCCTTAACATATAAGTTTAATATTTTCTTATTACCCAATTTAATAAATTATTTAATAGGTTAATAAGTATTAATAATTAGTCCTCGATCAATTCTTTATTCCGTTGATTATTATGAAATCGCTTTGAAATGCTTTTTCAATTTTATTTCGGCTCGCCATAAATGCCCTTAGAAATTCTAAAAACCACCACTGGTATGTAAAAACTTCCAGTTTTAAATTCCTTTTAAAGATGGTTGCCATTTTAATGGTATTATTTTCTACATTCAATCGCATTTTTGACATCTTTGAAACATCCAAATAGCATTGATTAAGTATTTAAAGTTATATATTTTTAAATGAAGCAAAACGTGCATTTTTATTTTTGTTAAAGCCCATAAAAGCAGTCTTTTTATAGCAGTCTTGCAAATATTGGTGGAAGCAGGCCTTTAAATTACAATTTTGCGAATATCGATGAAAACAGTTATTTACTTGTAATCTCGTAAATAATAGAACATTTCATTGTCAATACTGATAAAAGCAGATATTTAACTGTAATTTTAGGATTACCAATAAATGCAATCATTTAAATGTAATTTTGTGAATATTAATAAAAGATAAGTTTGGTATCAATAAATCGATTTTGATTATCAATAAAAGTGATGCATGTATGTTATTGAAGAATGTTAAGTTATGATAATTTAACATTATAATTAAAGATAAATTATGATGAAAATTAATTAGAAATAAATCAGAAAATTGATTTTACAATAACTGACGATTTTGATAACACCTGTACAGACTTCAATAAAGCAAACCGTAAAAGAATTGTCGGAGGAGGGGACATTGTTATTAAATTATTTACTTCCGAAGCAGTAATTATTTGTATTTTTAATGCTAATTTAATATTTTTACCGATCAAAATGTTAGCAAGCAGATAAAGTAAAAGTCTGAGCAAAAATGAAAATATTTTTCTTATAAGAGATTGGCAATTGTAGAATTGTTCAATAGAAGAATTGCAAATTCATACAAAGTCGAATGTGAATAAAAACGTGCGTGTTAAAAATTAAATTAAATATAGACATTATCTCTTTATTAACATGTTCAGTATGTTTAATAAAACATGTGAAATGCAAAAATCATCTCTAATTATTGATTAAAATAGAAATTTTATCGTTGAATTAAAGTAATATGTTTACCTTTTGAAAAGTAGAAGTTATTACAAATAAATTTAAAATAAATAATCATTTTTAATGGCATTTTTTTCACATATTCATTAATTTAAATTCAAAAAACAAATAAATCTTCAGTAAATTTCCAGGAAGAAATTAAGTCAATTTCGGAGATAAAAACTAGTCTTTAATAACTGCATTAATTTTTTTTATTGAAAATATCTTTTTTAAACTCAAAGAACGATGCAACCTCAATATCTAAGCTTAAAATATTGATTCTAACATTTAATTGTTTTAAACCTTTTTCATCTTCCCTTTATCTCCTGATGTTCTATTTTCTAGAAGTAAATTGACGTACTTCAAGAAACTAGAACTTTTCGATAAGATTTAGAGTGAATAATCCTCTTCCAAAATAAAAGATATTTCACAATTATTTTAAATAATCCAGAAGGCAGCCAAAAGCAAAAAGGGGAGAAAAACAAAAAAAACTTTACAAAAACAAATATAATGATTCGCATTTCGTCATTAAAAAGCAGACAAATAACAGAAAAATAAAGAAACTCATGTCTGGAATTTTACATTAAGAGAGTCTTAAAAAAATTTTCATTTTTTAATGTTTCGAAATTTTATTTTCCATTCCTTACCCGAATTTTAGTAAATAAGTAAATAAATTTGAGAACACCAAGATAATGAAGAAAATCTTAAAATCAAATTAAATGTGATTTTGTGCATATAAATTCAGTTACTCTTTCTAATCATATAAAATATCAAGAAAGCCAAACAAAGCCAACAAAAAATAATTGTTCGAATCTAGACAATAAAATAGTAAATAGAAACGACTGTGGTTATTTCTTCTAATAATGACTATTGTCTGCATTATTATTCAGTGATGCCAATAATGACTGTTTGCATCATTATCCAATGATGCCGATTAATAATCATTGTCTGCATCATTATCCAATGATGTCGATTAATAACCATTGTCTGCATCATTATCCAATGATGTCCATTAATAACAACTGTCTTCCTCATTATCCAATGATGCCAGTAACGATTGTTTGCATCATTATTCAATGTTATCGATTAATAACCATTTCCTGTATCATTATCAAATGAGGTCGATTAAAATAATTATTGTCTGCATCAATATCCAATGATGTCAACTAATACCCATTGTCTGCATCATTATCCAATGATGTCAATTAATAACCATTGTCTGCATCATTATCCAATGATGTCAATCAATAACCA
>JAOUZG010048027.1:1089185-1100546 GCA_026289955.1 Argiope argentata
ATGTCAATCAATAACCATTGTCTGCATCATTATCCAATGATGTCAATTAATAACCATTTTCTGCATCATTATAGAATGACTATCACTAACTATTGCCTGTACTTTTATTTAATGATGTGCATTACTAACTATTGCCAGGACCATTATTCAATGATGCCCATTAATAAAAATTGCCTTTACCATTAATTAATGGTGTCCATTACTAGCACTTGCCTGTATTATTAATCAATTATATCAATTAATAACTATATGATAATTAGATAACTGCATGACCGTGAGTTCGACACCAAATTCCATGGATTATTAATCGAATATAGGCGAGATGGCCAAATATTTGCCTACAAGTGGATAAAGATAACTTGATAGGGTTCAATTTATGAAGTCATATCATCAAAAGATTCATATTGTTTTAAAAACGTTAAGATAACTAAAGAAAAAAATAGTAAATGTTTAAAAAATTAATAAAATTAGTTCATGTTAACTAAATTGCAATAAACCTTATAAAACGAAATAAATTTTTCTTTCGGCTGTTTTTCAAAAATTAAAAAAAAATTATTATGCTTCAGTTTATAAACAAATAGAATTAAAACTGTCCGATTTGAGTAAATAATATTTTCCTTTTTAAGACTTATTCAATGTTTTATAAAATTTATCCTGTTTCCTTTTTTTTAATTTAAGGCTATTACTTATTTAATTAATATTTTATAAAAAATATATCAAAGATTTTATGACAAAAAATCTGATTATTAAACAGCATTTTATGGAACAATTTTACAAAGTCTTTTGTTACGGAAAACCAATAAAGTTTTTTCTGCATGGAAATTGAAAATTTTAAATACAATATTGGTTGCTAAGTGTTACTGCAATATTATTTATTTTTTATCATTTCGGAATTTGTTTATATTTTTATAACTGATAAAAGAATCTGTCAATACTATTTTAAAATATATTTGCTACTAACAATTTGTAAAGAGTGTTAGTCTCCAAATAAATTAAATTGAACTTTTATATTTTTGAAAGTTGTTCAAAATATGTGCTTACGGTATTGTTGATGCAGAAATCGATCTTTACAATCCCAAATCTTTCTGGTAAAGGACTTTGTGGACTTACCTATAAAAGAAAATAAAGAGAGTTAGTAAAAGTGATTAAAATAATTTACAAATATAAAGATGAATGCTTATGCCACTTTTGCAAATCTATTGTTTTTGTTTGATATTTGTGAAATTGCGAAATAATAAGTGGGCTGTCAGTAAAATGTGATTAAAATGGGAAAGAATAGGGAGCACAGGAATAAATCTGGAGATCCTGAAGGCCGAGGACAATGTCTAATCCTCTGATTTCTATTTGTTAGCTTTGATCGGTTTAGTGGGAACATGGTCTTCTGGTACTGTAGATTATGTTACTTTCTCACGAGCAGTTATTTCTCATTACCAGGAAGTACCGAAGTAAAGAATATAATGAAATCAATTTATAAGAGAATAATGATGTAAAGCAATCATTACGAGCCAACAGTTCTCAAATTTTTAAAAAATCTTTCAAATTAATAAATAATTATGTTTAGAATATCGAAATTTTATGTATATATTATAAAATTTATTATCTAAGCTACGTTTATTATTTTAAATTGAAATAAAAATTAAACTTTTTTTAATTAATATACGCTACATTTTTTTTAATTAGAGAACTTTTTCTAGTTACTAAATGAACTAAATTGTTGTTGAAGCGTAAAATCTAATAACTCATTGAAGTGTAAGCCAGCGGTGTACGAACAAGCTGAAAGGAAATTTTAGTGTGAATCACTGGTGATACTTGCACCCTGATTGAACATTTCATTGTGAATCAACGGGGATACTCGCACACTTCTGAAATATTTTAGTGTCATTCACCGCGATACTCACGCCCTGATGGGATATTTCAGTGTGAACCACCCGTGATACGTGCATCCTAATGGGACATTTCAGTGTGATTCACCGATGATACTCGCCCATTTGTGGAATATTTCAGTGTGATTCACTAGTGATACGCGCAACCTAATGGGGCATTTCAGTGTGATTCACCGGTGATACGCACATTCTGCTGGAACATAAAAGTGCGAGATATCATCTGATTCATACAGTCTGATTTCAAACGCTGAAATTCATCCAAATCTTATGCTGAATTTCATTCAAATTCTTACTTCATGCAAATTTCTGTAAAATTTACCAAAATTATATAATCGTTATTTTATTGCTTTAAGTTGCTCGCTTCTTTACCAGTTGTAGGATTAAAAAGAATTATTAAATTACTGCTCTCATTCTAAAAAAAATAAAACTCATGAATTTTTTAAAGAAATTTTTATTAGAGTGAAATGTTAGAATTTTAATTCTGTATATCGCAGATGATTACAAATGTTACAAATTTCATACAGATATATGTATTTTTTTCTTTGAAACATACGAATTTGTTTGAGAAAAAAACAAGGTTGGAAGAAAACAAGATTTTAGAAATACTTTTTATAACACACAAAATTCACGAAACGAAAAATACTTCTTTGAAGGAGTTTCCCTTTGACTTCAAAAGGCGACATAATTAGAAATGTTAAAAAAACAATGAAAATTAAGTTTGAAAATAAAGTGTATTTTATTCTTGAAAAACCTTAAATGTTAATATTAACAATCATAACAGTCATCGAGAAATATATTCCGATTCAATAATTAATGCAAAACGATTACTTCAAATTCAAGTCCCCCTTTCTTCCTCAAACTAGATTACCTATGTCATAGCAATTTTATGTGAAAAAGGTTTTTAAAACTATATTTTGCAAGTTTTTGATTAGTTTTTCCAATGTTAAATTTGGCAAATAAACACCAGATCAGAAACGACCCAATTTCTAACAGATGCCGCAATTCAAGAGTGAGACCCTATAATTGATATTTAGCACCAACATTTGGGAAATTTAACATCTCGTTCAAGAAACAATATCTCAGAGTTATGCTCCCCACAGGGCTGAGAACTGCTCGGAGTCCCCGTGGTTACCGTTAAGAAAACTTGACGCTCTTATTAACTCAAATGCGAGGCGAAGGAGCAAGTAACGGCCGCATAAATTGTAATGAAACGGTCGCGATGCCTAATAATACGATCGTAAATAAAACGCCGATCCAGGTGGCTTTTCCGGGACAAATGGGCAGGAATATTCAGAAGTCAAGCTGTTTAAGGATATTGCGAAGATGCCCTTATGATTTATTCAATCATTATTGCTGAATTAAGATTTTGATTCCCGTTTGAAATCGCCCCCATCATCTGACCATGATTTATAAAGAAAAAAAAAACATCTACGCTGTTTTTTAAAATATAATTAACCCTTTACACTCGGAAAAATGATTCGATGCCCAATTTTTCGTTTAACTTTTTGCAATTTGAAAAATAATTAGACGCAAAATTATTCACTCTAATACAAAGATTTGTTTATTGGTATGAAAAATAAACATATATGATTCTTTTAAGTCGAAATTCTTTGAAAAATGAATCTACATCTCTTAACCATTATGGGCTTTTTTAATAATTAAATTTGAAAAATTAAAAATTAAAACGTCAAAATGATGCATATTTTTGAATGTTGAGTCACATTCGACATCGAAAAGCAAAGGGTTAATACATGGCCCTGTATATAACACCAAAAAATTTACATATGCAACTGTTTTAAGAGGAGTTTTTCTGAAAAATAAATGGACATCTATTTAACATTCTTTGAGTATCTTTAACACTTAAAATGGAAAAATAAAGAAATGAATAAAATGTCAAAAGAATGCCTCGTCTTGAATGGTGACTAACAGAAAACATTAGAGGTCAAAAGGTTATCTTAATCTCGTAACCGTTTAAAGGAACAGTGGAAAGTGAATTAATTAAAAATGGACAAAAAATATGAAAATTTCTTTTTATTGTTTCATAAACATTATGTTTATTTTTATCTAAATATACATATATATAATAAATAAATATAAAAACATTTTATATGTATCTAAAACATAATTATAAAATGCATTATCCAACAAAAAAATATTTGAAGAGCACAGCATGATAATAAATGTATTTTAATGACTTGGTTGGACAAAACGATGCTCCAATTAAACAAATATTTTTGAATGTTCCAAGCAGCTTTCAGCAAATAAATTAAAACGAATAATGCAGTTTTTGATTTAACAATAAAGAAATATTTTGCGTGCCTTTTATGATTCGTGCTTCTTTAATTAGCTAACAGTCTATCGTAGTACAGAGAAGCACAAAACGTATTTGGAAAAATTAATAAGTGTGCATAAAACTATAACTACAACTTAAATTTTTTTTAAATTAGAATTAAAAAATTATATCCAATTTTATTTGAAATTCAAATAGAAAAAAATTAAAATAGAAAAGTTAAAAATCAAGTCTCCTGAAAATATGGTGAAATTTTGAAAAATTATATGCATTTTGAATTTTTTAAAGAGAATCGATTTCATTTTAAACAGTTTTTATGGATACATGGCATTTATATTTTTATACATATGCATACAAATTTTTGCTGTTGTTACTAATGGCACTTTCCATGGACAATCGATAAATAGGATATGGACTATAATGAATGGGAATGGAACACACACATATATTATATGTAATGATATTTTAAACTCTAATTTCTATTGTTATTAGTTTCCTAAGTTTTGTCTTAATATAGTCCATAATAATTTCATTCTTAAATAATCTACTATTTCCTGATCCATTCCCCTTTTTCTATTTAATAAATCAAATGAGGTATTATCAAAGGTAATGCGTCATTGATTACTCAACGTATAGAGTGGATGGATAATAAATCACTGATTATTTTATGGGAATCCTGCGTTTCTCTTCGCGTCAAAGCTAATTGTATAAGAATTCATGTCAAAATTTGGCATGTGTTAGATTTATGGTAATATCATAGTATATAAGCCAAAGATAAACGTTTCATCCCTTTTTGAACTCGTTGTAAACCTTCTTCAGCTGTTTTGGCCTCTTGAGATGGAATCAAAAAGAAATTGAAAATTTAATCTTTATTTTCTCTAAGGCCACGACTCTCGAACCTACGCATAAAAAATTAATATTATATACATAGGATATCCCCACAGAACTATTTTAATTAACCAACATCTGCCTTCATCTTATTTTGTCAACACCCGATGATATATGAAATCCAAAGCAAGAGTTGTAATGGTTAGATCATTTCACAGAGAACGATAAATTTTAATTAGTTTAGTATTCCAGAACAACGCCATCTATCGGTCTTTTGAAAGTCTGTCCCAATTAATTTTGAGGAAGAGGCCCCACTAACTTTCGTCAAGAGAAGATGTCTATCTTCACGCGTCAGCGATTCCCGCAAAGCTCAGCGGCTACGCAGTAATAAATATTTTCAATCCTAATGTTTCCCTACCTCTAACGTCCTCATAGAGGAAATAATCTAACTTTCTGATTATTAAATATCTCCATGTTTTAATTCTTTTTAATATTCCCCTGTAAATACTCCTCCTGTAACTAAATAAATTGTTTTATTTTTTCTAAAGAAGTCTCTTCATCCTTCGTTTGTATTATCTTAATTTCGGTTTAGAAACTGACCCATAAATATTAAAAAACCCCTAGACATCACGGCACTAAAACCCTGCTATCTGAAGAGTTAATTTTTTTTTCGAAGATTTCTTTAGACTCCCACATATATTAGATTGGGGAAAAATAAATTCATTTTTATTTTACAGCCATCTACCAAGAAAATATCGGATTTCTTTCTTTCTTTTTTTCATATGGAATTTTTGAAAATAATGGAAAAAGAAATTAACTATTTTCTCGGTAGACGACTGTAAAATAATAATGGATTCCTTTTTTCTCAACCTAATATATATATTTTATTAGTTAAAAAAAATGTAAACGAATATTGAGGTAGAAAAAATGAACTATTAAGTTGAAAAATGAGCGTTATATCGATCTATTACATTGTATAAGATACTTGTAATATTTCCCAATGGAAAACTAATGAGCTCAAGTAGATTATCAGCTGAAACCAAAACCTGACACGAAGTACCAGATGCTGTTATTTGTATCAATTATTTTTATTTGATGCTTTTGAATACTTGATACCAAGTTGAGAAAGTATCATCACAGACTACAACACTTAAAAATAAAATATATATTATAATTTCAGTAAACATAGATATAATTAAATTGTTACTTTAGACTGTACTAATCACTTGGAGCTGGGTAAGTAATATCTACAATTTATAGAGATCTGCCTTCTAATTAAAGTTTGGCGGATCTCCAAAGTTTTATTTTGCTGCATTTTTGGAAACTTTAAGATTCAGGGAATGACTGTTTGTTGATAACATAGTTAAGAGCAGAAATAAAAAATGAATATTTTCAGAATAGGCAATACAGCCTTGGTCGAGAAACTTTGTCGCGTCTTTCCGTTGAATAAAATATACAGTGGTAGAAATTTTTTTTTAACTTTCTCTAAATGCTAGAGAGACAGGTGATTATCGATAAGTGACAAAGGTTCGAAAACTTTCACATTAGAAAATATTGGGGAAAAGGGGTCAATCGACTACTGATTTTGTTCGTTCGATTTTAAATATACAGGTTTATGTAACGCCATAAATTACTTGCAAAATTTTATAAATGGAAAATAATTGACTGAATGCCGGCTTGCTGGCACAGAGGTAGCGCGTCTGCCTCGTGTTCTGGAGATTCCGGGTTCGAGTCCCGGTTCGGGCATGGTTGTTCTTCTGTGTGCTATCTGTGAGATGTGTGAATGTGCCCCTCTGTAAAAAGGGGCTGTGCAAGCGTATGTGTGTGTGTTTCATCTTCATTTGAGCTAGAAGTCAGACTTCTGCCCTCGGGTGCTCAGGGGTACATACCCTCAGAAGCTACTGCACCCCTCTTTCCGCGGTAAAAAGCGGACAAGACATCATCATCATCATCAATTGACTGAATAAATTTGATTAAACTACTAGTGACCATTGATGGCGTGTCTTCTTGTTAAGATTTGAAGGAGATAAGAAGACGAAATTAAGGAAATAGAAAGAAGTAAAAAAGTTTCATATGAAGTAAAATTTTAAAAATTGATACAGTGGTTATGGTTTGTGTTCTCCGTAGAGGATTCCCCCTTCTCTTTGAAACGAAAATTATAGAAGTATTTTAGGAATTATTCTTGATAAAAGAAAGTTAAGGCGATAATTGATGAAGTTCTGACATCATGAACTTTCCGATAGAGCAAAAGTCGATGAAATCAATTCAATGGTTAAGGCTTCAAAATTGATTCTTTTTCTTTACAACTATAAATACAAAACAAGTAAAATTATTATTCGATTCATTTTAAAGAAGGTAGAATAATAGAAGAACATAATTCTGATACGATAATTATTAATTATAAATTGGCATGTTCTTTGTATTTAGAAATATATTAAAATAAAGCTTGTAAGCACTCGAAATAATACTCAGAAAACTTAATCAAATTTTATCAAAAATGTTCATACAAAAAATATAAAAGGATGCTATGAAAAAAAAAGTACGAATTTTTTTTAAATATAATTTAAAAACTCCTTTGTTATGAGATATAAAAAAACATGAAAAAAATCTGACAAAGAAAAAAGGTTTTTCTAATTAAATATTTTTTTAAGTAAAATGAGACACGCTTTCGTAGATCAAAAGAGATGAATTCCAGCCACGCCAAAAGAAAAAAATCTTCCGGCCAAACAATTAAAAAAATGTTTTTAGCAAAGTTTTAAAAAAATATCAGAAAAAAGAAGAAGCGGCGAAACATTATAAAATTGCTTTTTGGGCAGGGAATTACATGCATCGAATGGAGCAATTATCGTCTGCAAATCTATAAAATATATGCAAATCAACATTTTAAAACTACTATTTATCAGTTCCATTTAAACTAATGAATCCCGTATTTCATTAAAACAATGAACTCCTTATTTCATTTTAATTGATAACTAAACAATAGCTTTTAAACCGAATTCTATCTCAGACCGTTTTTTATTTTATATTAAATTCACATATTAAAGTGATTTTTTTTAATTTTTTATGCCTTTATACTCCAATAAGGTGTTTTTTTACTCCAGCCAGCAAATGATTGATATCAAATCTCTCAAAGATTTTAAAACAACTCAAAATTCTCTGCTTTCTTTTATCGTAAATTTTTGGCCAACTTGTAGCTTCAAATGTGGTGCCAAATACGATTTTAATTATATTTAAATCAGGCGAAAAATATGAAATTATATCTATAAAAATCAGTAAATTATAATTCAAAAGTATTTTTCCCATTGATGATTTGCTATTTTTAAAACTTTACTTCGTGATATACGTTATTTTAGATGATGTTTAAGAAATTATCATCTAAAACATACATTGCTTTTTTTTCATTTTGAAAAATTATACGGCATAAGCCAATTTGGGTACAGTTTTAATCTTCTAAATTCTGAAAATTTAAAAATGTTTTAATATTAAACCCTAAATTGAATAGAGTACGAATGAAGACAAGAAATTTAGATGATAAAAGTTAAATACAAAATTTCAGCCTTCTATCTTAATATTTCTTTAAATAATCATAATGATATTTACACGAATAATAAAAAAATGACTTTTTATAGGTTCCATTCAAAAATTCTAAATTATGTATCAAAACTCCTTTGTTGTTTATCACTAATTTTTTTTCGCTTGAGAATGCATTTAAACTATTTCATTTTGCATTTATACATTTTAACAGACTTGCTTCCAAAACCACTTTTGTCAGATTTAGTAAAATCTAAAGCACGGAGACCCCCCAAAAATATCGTCTATTAAATGCTTGGCGATTACAGCGCTTTCTCTTTCCATATTTCGCATTTGTGAAAATTAAAAAAAAAACTTTAAGAAGTATTAAACTCCCATTGCCCTTGAAAATTTGTTACTTATGTATTAGACCGTCGACGCCAATAGTTTAGTATTGCATTGGCGACGGGTTCATATTTGGCGATAAACCGTCGACACCAACGAAATCAACAAAAAGACAGATGACAGTTAAGGCTTGAACAATTTTTAAAATAAGGGTGGTTTTTTGCCATTATTGGCGGTTTAGTAACTCATTGACGACGAATTCAAATTTGGTGATAAAGATCGATGTTCTAATACATAAATACCGAAAATAAATAAATATTTTTTTATCGCTATCAATTCAGAATATATAGTAGTTAGATTAATATTATTATTACAATTTATAGAGTGACGGAAAAAGTCGTTTTAAGTCCTCTAAATTCAAATGACTAAGAAAATATTGTATACCCATAATAAAGAGACTATGCCGAATTTGACGAGGCAGGTTATAGTACTCCTAGAGACGAAATAAAGAAGTTAAAATAACTTAAAAATAAAATACTTTTAAAATAAAGTTAAATTTAAAATTATACGTTAAATCATAATAAAAAATTTATTTATAAAATCACCTTTAAAATGGCGATTGCATTTAATATTAAAACCATAAACTTTTCTAAATTAGAAAAAAAAACATTAATCTTCAAAATAAACCAGGAATACAGCCATCTCACTAACTTTCTAATTAAGTTGTCACTCTAGAAAACGCAATTGGCATATAATAGTTGCGAAATATTGATTTTTGGCGTAAAGTTGGCATTTTTACAGAATCTATCATCTTCGAAAATATTTGCTGTTCAGTCTCTGTTAAGTGTTAACAATATCCGAAAATTCGAAATTTTTTTTGTTTTAGACAAGTTTCTCCTATTAAAACCAAACTTGGATACAAAATTACACTTGTTTTCACAAAATCCAATGAAAAATTTGATATATTTAAGTCATTGCGTTTCTGAATTACCAAATTTACATCTTTCGGAAAGTGCAGGCCGAAAGTAAGTGAATCCGCGATTGAATTCGTGTTAAAATAATGTCAGATGTCTTCACTACAGATGTCAAATCCATGTACTGAATTTAATCTATCTAGCTCACTTCGTTTTATAATTACCATGTCAATATACATTCGAAAATCGGACAGACATTTGACAGGATTTTGGTCAAAATGTGAGATAAAACCCATCAATTTGGTGTAAAGACTTCATGCCAAATTTCTTTTATTTATATTAAAGAAGTTTATAGTTTTCTTTACAGACAAATAGACGAGCGTTTCACTGGAATGTGTTTTTTTGAAATATGTATTGTTTGTAAATGTATTTAAAATATGATTATAAAATATGCATTCACTTTTGTTATCTTGCAGTTTTTCAAAATTAATGTAGAAAAAAAGTGAAATAAAAAAAGGTTAAAAATGAAATCTATGATCGCAAATTTCAACTTATCATGCGTAAACATTATTATTTTTTAAGTCAGTATTTGTCTTGAATGATTTAAACCATTAACCAGTTTGAAACGTTTAAGGTCTCTCTCTCTCTCTCTCTCTCTCTCTCTCTCTCTCTCTCTCTCTCATATATTATATTATATATACTAGCCGCCTTTGGTGACCAGTCGGTTCGCCAGTATTAATGCTCGCTAAAATTTTCATATAATATTTTATGTAGCTGTGTCTCATAACAGGTTTTTCACCAAAATATTTTTAAACCAAACAAATTTTGATAATATAATTCATTTATAGTATTATTTTCTTCAGATGTTCTGTTCATTGTATTACTCATCTTTTTCTTTCTATCCGAGCAATGATTGTCCCGGAATTGATATTTTACTTAAATGGTGGAGGGAAAAGTCTAAAATTCTACGTTTTTATAGAATAATGAGATTGAAATTTTCATAAATGTAAACACACTAGACAAATAAAGACAATTGATTTTCAAGAGATGCGAAAGTTTAAAAACCACTTGGAAAATGCCGCGCACAGAGGAAATAATGGTGACACACACACACACACCCTTCTTTTCTTTATTTTTCTATTCTTTTTTTCTTCGCTACTTTTCTTTCTACAAACTCTTTTTGCCCTCTGTTATTCTTTTTTTTTCTTCATTTATTACTTTATTATGACTTTATTTTGAGCAGACATAGATTAAATATCCATACAGACTAATAATAAAAGCAATTATTTTCTTTCTTTTCTAAACATCCCGTTATCTATGAATGAAAACCAACTGACTTCGTCATTTCTTTCTAAACAAATGATAATTTATTACTTCCTGCTATCTTACTCGGTGTGGGGGAAGGAAATGAAGATTTTTGGCGGGAAAGTAAGAAAAGTGTCCTTTTAACTATTTTCCTCGCAGTTTTTTCATTTTTTCTCTCCATAAGAACCATCCTCGTGCCTTAACGAAAATATTAAAATAAAAATTAGCCGAATCGGTCGAGCCGTTTTCTAGTTTTGCGCTTAGCAACGCATTTCGAGTTCCATTT
>JAOUZG010048027.1:1103940-1126249 GCA_026289955.1 Argiope argentata
GTGTGTGTGTGTGTGTGTGTGTGTGTGTGTGTGTGTGTGTGTGTGTGGGAGCGTTTGTGAGCAAGCGAGTGAACGGGTGAGGGAGAAGGTGAGCGTGTGTGTCTGAGTGAGAATGTGTGCGAGCAAGTAAGTGAGATTGTGTGTCAGCGTGAGCAAGTGAATGAGCGTGCGTCTGTGTGAGCAAGTGAGCGAGCGTGTGTGTCTGTGGGAGCAAGTGAGTGAGTGAGAGAATGAGTGAGCGTGTGTGTCTATGTGAGCAGGTGAGTTAAAAAGTGAGCGAGTGAGTGAGCGTGTGTGCCTGTGGGAGCAAGTGAGAGAATGATTGAGCGCGTGTGTCTGTCTGAGCAAGTGAGTGAGTGAGTGTGTAAGTAAGTGAGTGAGTCAATTAGCGTGTGTGCTTTGTGAGTGTATGTGTGATCGTGTCTGTGTTAGCTCTTTATTACCTGGACTGTTTGACATCTACTAATATTGACATACATATAGATTATAACAAAATATAAGCTTAATTTTGCATTTTCCCTTAACACTCCAAAAGCTTTATTGCTCAAAAATAAACTTCGTGCCGTTTTAAGATTTTAAAATGTTTCTTTTCAAACATACCATTTATATATTTTATTTATATTATACAATTTATTTGAAATATTTTAAATTCCCTTTTTTGTCTCATTGACAGAAAATAGATTGCGTTGTTGTTCCGGATGTCAAATGTTTTTATTGAGGAATCATCTATCCGATCAAAGGTTTTCCTTCCACTTCTGTAACTTGAAGGATTTTCTTAATATCTGTATAATTTACGAAATGGATGAAAAATTAAGTTTCAAGGACTCAATTTATAAGATATATTAACCAAAAATTAGTATAAATAATAATTTCTCTGGAGAGTTTGTTGGTGTCAAAAGACTATCCTTCTATTTTATATACTCTAAAGAATATATTCTATAAATATAACAGTCTTAATATATTTTATAAATATTAAATTTTGAAAGAACCCTTCAAAAGCTAATTTTTAAAGACTTGAATATATATCATAAAGTCTGCTTAAATGATAGTGATATCTTAACCATATCGCCTAGCTATCAGATTCCAGGGAGTTAATATTGTAGTTGATAGATGGCGCGGTAGTACTGACAACTGCACATGCTCTGTAAAGGGCTCCATCTAGGGTAGCTTTAGTTTTAGCTATATTAACGTGTGATTACTTTAAAGCAACACTAGGGCTGTTTTGGAACGCACCTCGTAATTTTGAATAATGGTCAGATGACAACACCTGAGCTGGCGCTCCCCTCTCCTCACCATGCCACGGCACGGCACGCCACCTCAAAGAAACTAAAGACATCGTCCACAAAAGGCTTGAATATGGCAAAGATTGTGCATCTGAGAAGCCAAAACTTCTAGATCATTCATAAATCTAAGAGCTGACCCTGAAAACACGCCTTATTTTCACATCAGCGGTGAACACGGTTTCAATTGACAATTATTTATAATTATATTTTTATTAAGGCTTCTTTGCACATAAATAGCATCTTTTTCCATTTAGGCACATATTATATTTTCTCATACACAAATGCAATAGACACAAGTGTTATAATCGTCAAAACATTCGAAAACAAGATTTTGTCGTAACCCCATATTTCAGATCACCCTAAATAAGAAAAAATGACAGGACGCGTCTTCAGCGGAAGAGGGCTTACCTTGTGCTTTAAGACTCACCCACCGCTCTCACCTACATTCTTCCACCGTTCCAATCATTCTATATTTCCGTATGTCTTCGGGAGGGTCGGTGGGCCATGGTGGCCTGGTGCTAAGGTCTCGACACGTGAGTCGTAGATTTTCATGTTCGGGATCCTATTCCACAGAAGAACCATTGTGTAAGGGGGTTTGTGGCACGTTAAATCCGTCAGAACAAACGTCTCACCACTGGTGTGGAGTAGGAGGTGCCAGCTCAGGTGTGGTCCTCGTTATTTGACAGCGGTTCAAAATTACGAGGTTCTTCCAAAAAAGCGTTGCTTAAAAATGGAACTTTAACACAGCTAAACTTCGGGCGGATCAGTATACATAGGTCTCATGCACAAGAAATTTAAAGCCATATACATGATAAAAGCCTTCTTTCTGAATGATACTATTTCATTCCAATGAATTTTGAAAGGAAGGGGAGATCTCCGTTATATCACAATTATTCTAACAACTCAAGATTTCCAGCTGTTACCAAAACATCAGTGCTGTTTCAAATTCAGATGTTAACACAAATAAACGGATTAATTAATTAATATTCGGAATAAGTTATCGTATTTCGAGAGCTCAGTAAACTTATGCAGCAAGTCTGATCATATTAAACTCTGTTAATCAGCTAGGCAGACTTAATGTTGATGATAATTCTACCTTCAAAGATATTGTCAGTAATCCTATTATCCATTAATCATCATAAAACTTCCTGGAATATGAATTAATTTGCTCTGGAGATCAAATGATTAACTATCCAATATATGTAAAATGTTATCTAAATGAAATATAATTAAAATACATATATTTTGATATATCTTGATCTCTACACTTCTAACTTGATCTGTTTCAATAATAAAATTTGCTATAAAATTTTTTTTATTATTAAACCTTTTCTCTACTAATCTGGCCCAAACGGCCATACAGATTTTATACTACAGAGCCAATTTCTATTTCAAACGAGAAATGCAAGATGAAAAATGAGAAAATCCTTGGTGTTAGCTCGATTTAGATCCTGAACCTCACGTTTGACACTAAATCCCTCTCACCAGAATATAATTTGTGGAAAGATTTGATGCGTGTCAGTAGTGAAAGGGTTAAAGCAAACTAATGTATTAAAACACTAAAAAAACCACTTTTATTTGTATATAAATTTCCACATCTCACTGAATTTCGTTCTCAACTTTTATATTCTAATTTTAACTGTTTATCTTTTCAACGATAAAGTTACAAACTCTTCTATAAATTTATTGCACACTGCAGCTCTAAAATGATTTTATTTATCCGTGTATAAAAATATTTCTCAAAAGATTTCGTGTTCCGATTTTTTCAGAGTCTGAATTTATAATTTTACCACTCTTTTTGAAGAAATTTTTTTGACTAAATTATATTCCCTTTCATTCTATAATTCAAATTTAAAGTAAATGTCGAATTAGAAAATAGAATTTTTTTTAAACTAAAAGAATAGATCAGAGTTTTATTGTAATCATACATCAAAATCAGTTGTGTTCAAATTTCAAAAAAACACCAATTGAAGAAATAAGATGCATAAAAAAAAACTTAGGTATTACTGAAAAGAAAACTCTTCTATAAATACTTTTCTGTACAATCTACAATTATTTAATTTTTTAAAACAAATAAAATTTTATGAAAACATTTTAGAGGATAAATTCCTTCAAGTTTATAACAGAAAAATGGAAAATTTCACTACTTTTTTAATGAACTCAGTATTTAAACGTTACCTTTTGAAATGTGGATGGTATTCTATTGTCTAATGTAAATGTATAAAGTTTGGCTGAAATCGAATTTTTTAATTTAGGTTCATGTTCAACTATATACAGATAAAGCCACATAACTTATCTACATTAACTTAAACGATAAATTTAAATATTAATAGAAAACAAATTATCAAATATATGAAGGAATTAAAAAAAACTAATTATTATTAACAAGCAAACGATTCGAACGTGAGCTGCAAATTCTAATGAAGGGTTGTAGTTGTCTATTATATTATCTTGCTAGTAAAAAACATTCTTTTCATTTTTATCCCTGATTATTTTTTCTTTTATCACGTCGAAACACCTGCGAAGAGAAATTCTGCTAAAATAAAAGCGTTTGATTTCTGAAAACAGCAGGTGTTGAATAAATATGACGCCAAATCAATTTAAGTAGAAATGCAACCCAGTCACGTGCGTAATGATGTCATGGTTATTTTTAATTTATTATTCTCTCTCTTTCGTTCGTTCATTCATTCCAGAAAGTAATACTTTGAAACAAATTCTTTTTTTCCCTGCAGCATTCGAAATAATTCTTTTTTCTTTTTAGTAGCAAGATCGTTTGGCACTTATTTTGTATCAGTTGTGAGAAAATATGTTGCAACTTATGATTTTATTTGTCCATTATCACTGTTCAAAGTATGTTTGTTAAGAATTCTGTTACATTAATTATCGATTGAAATGTAGACGCAGCGAAAATTCTTAAGGAGGATCGAATGGGACTGTGGAAAATAGAAAATGTTCGGTGTTTTAAAACAAAATCTGCTACAACAAGAAGGGTTAAATATAAAAAATAAGAAAATTTAACAAGAAATTTATTCATGACTATTTTTTTAATAAATTAAAATTTCAGAAAGTGTAATAGTTTCAATACATAGTAAACAAAAACAATTAAATTAAAAAAATACAAAACAATAAGATACTTCATAGAAAAATTCATCAGTGCAATATTTATTAAAAATGAAAATTTTATTATCCAAAAATATCAATAGAATAATTTTAATACAAAATTCAATATTATTGAACAAAATCGTAAAACGAAATGAAATATTTTACTAAATACTAACTTTTATCAATCTGCAATCAAAACTAATAAATTGCTTCGAATAAACCAAATATTCAAGGTTTAAAAAAAGACATTTACTAAATAAAAATTTCAGAATTATTTAAAAAAAAATACTTTTACTCATAATTTAACTGCAAAAATTAGCATTTAATTACATTATTTATAATTTTATTTTACTTTTGGCATCGAGAATGTTTTTTCTAAATATTATTCGGATTAACAGACATTTATAATTTTTATTTTCTAGAATACGAAATATGCAGAATTCTATTCTAGAAAAGAAAAAAAATATCGAAATTGTCAAAAAATTCGATTTACTTATTTTGAGGAATCTTTCCTCAGTTTGAGAAACACATAATTGAAATTATGTCAGTCTGTTTGTGTCTGATAAAAAAAATAACTCAAAATAAATAAATGAAGAAATAAATAACGAGGTGAATAAAAATTAACATCTGATTTTTATATCAAACAATTAGATTCCTATCAAATTCTGAAGAAATTTCTTCTCTGCATTAGCTGCTCGAATATAAGTACGAAAACGAAGAGAGTTAGATAGTAGAAATTTGATAAACTAAATTATTATCCGTATTAAAAATCCTTATCGATGAAGGAGATATTACAATCAATCAATGTGCATCAATTGGCCTACTTTTTCACAAGCATGTAAACGCGATAACTCAAAAAAAAAATATGCAAATAATGTACAAATATAGTAGGATTTAAATATACAACCATAGTTCTGTATTAAATTTGGCATAACCTTTACAAAAGAAGCGTCCAAAGGGTACTTTAGATTTTCTAGTCAAAATCGAGTTCACCGATAATGCCATCAAATTTTTGGTAAACAAATGTCATTAACAGATATTGCAACGCCTAGTGTCACATATTTACAGTTTAATCTGTAAATATATTTATCGACACTACAAAGATGTTGTCAATGCAAAAGAAACGTTCGTATGAAAGTCATTTAGTCCAAAACGATCTTATTTACCAAATTTGAATAATTTTTCAATCTGAGTGATCTATCTAAAAGATTTTAATAAGAATATTTATGTATTAATAATAAATGTACTTATATATTATAGGACAACAACAGAAGGCACCAAACTGCGTGTAGTTTCGGATGATTAATCGCAAAGAGGCGGTTAAAGCACAAGCACTCAAAAATTATAAAACTTTAAACGGGCAATTCCTTTATTAAAATTTTGTGTGTGCGTGTGCGCTTGTGTGCGTGTGCGCGCGTGCGTGTGTGTACTGGGAACTATTCTCGTTATTTTGGTAAAATTTTATATTTAGATGTGGTTTTGCTTTTTACATGTAACTGCATAGGTATTTCCTGAATAAACTCTAATATATACACACACAGTTACACTTATACACACGCACAGTTACCCTTATACAAACAGTTACACTTTGATATTATATTCTTTTTGTATTTTCATAGTATATGAGAAAATAATAAAAGCACTTTCAAAAACAAGTAATCATTATGTCTAGAAAATAAAGATTGTTTTTTTAAAAAAATCAAAATTAATCGACGCAGAGTTTTATTTCACTGGTATGAAAAGTTAAAATATTTCTCAAATACAAAACAGTTATCGCAGTATCAACATATTTCCATCAAGCAAAAGTCTTGAAAGAGTAAACAGAAAATAACACAACCGAAATAAAAAAAAATGCGAAGAAATCAATGCCAGATTCTGCACAGATTTCGGGACTGATCTCAGAAACGCGTCACGACCACCTGTTTCTTATCTCCCCCGGTCTAAAAGCCATTCCACAATGTCCCATTCCACTAAGCCTACATTCCCCAGTAATCCCGAGTCTGGTGCAGCTCGATCAAAATTCTGCGAGCACAGCCTCGTGTTCGACGTCTGTTTTTCCAGATGGAAAAAGTGTTATCATCTATCGGGAAAAACACACACGTTGGCGCAACTGGAAAAAAATCTATTAAATGATAAGAGTTCGAGCGATTAAGAACAAGTGGAACTAATTCCATTAGGTTAACAAAATAAATATTTGTTGCGAGTCGTGTCTTTTATGGGATGTACTTCTTCGACGTGGGACGGTTTGAAATGCGTTTCAACGTGGCAACGTTCCAGCAAATTTTACAGATGTTTTCTGTCATTTTTATTGTTCTTGTTTTATGACAATGTCTCTAATTCGTTTGAACGAAGTTTTTACTTCGATCAATAAAAAATAGTTGAGAGAAAAATTACTTTAAGGTGAAATAAAATTAACTTCTTACTCGTGAACCAAAAATGTTTTTTTAGTAGGCGAGAGTTTTCACATTACGATCGCCATTTAGATCGAAACGACATCTTAACCTTAGTTCTATTAAGCATTTAGGCAATAAATAGGATCGTATGGTGTAACGATCTGAACATAGTGTAAGGAAGCTTTAAAAAATAAGCGTAATAATTCTTGTCATGATCCCTTATCTACTGGATTTAGGTTATTTTTATTAACATCCCATTTTAAAGTAACTCTTTGGCTGCATTTGGACAAACCTCGCAAGTTCGAGCTGCTGTCGGATGATGAGGAAGGTACATGAGTTGACACTCTTATCTCTAAATTTCCGCATCACGCCTGTGGGAGGATACTTTTCACGCGGCAAAATCTACTCTATAGTAAACCATATTCATAAATACCAAGACCTCTTCAAGACCTACAATAGTTGAGACCAGAATTCCCCTTGTGAAAATCAACCAAAATTATAACTCTAAAAGTCCCTCAATGGTGCAGATTCTCATGATGGACATCAAGACCCTAGGACCCAGATGGACGCTACGTATTTCTGACGCTATAGTGACTGTTTATTTATCATACATATGTTCACAATTTAATTTGTCAATCCCCCCCTTTCAGTTGGTAATCTAATTCCCCTGTAAGTTCAACCGATAATCACCATTTGTTTCAGTGTTCTTGTCCCCTCTATCCAATTATAACTTCAGAAAAAAGTAGAACAGATTCGTGTAAGATTTGACACGGATGGCATTCTCTCTGGAAATACCCGAATGTTGTATCTTCTCTTTTTTTTTTCTTTTAACAAATTTTTCTTTTCTTTCTCTCTCTCTCTCTCTCTCTCTCTCTCTCTCATCTGGTGCTCATCCAACTGGTTAGATAAATTAGCGTTATAGGCACCGGGGACACAGGATGGCGTTATGTCATGTATATGTACAATCTCAAAACGAAAACAATGTCTACATGCAGAATGCTAAAGGGTGCCACAGTGATTGCTTATGACCTGACCAAGTAAGGTGATATACTCAAATCTACGGGAGGATTCACTGTCGGAAGGATGCACTCTGGGTTGTAGGCTTGATGATTCGCCACAGGTAAACCTCTCCCATCGTGGGGAATAGAGAAAAATTGTAATTAAGATCCATTAATCTTCAGTCCAGATTTTTATGGTCCTCGCACCACAGTACACGACGTTTCCCATTTACATCGGTCACAAAAACTTATATTCGCAGTTCTGCCCCAAATAGTTTGTTTATTCTATTCCCTTCGAACTGTATGGGTCGACACTGGGTTTTATAGATATTCATTCAGGTTAGTTGCTACTTTTGCTGCCGGGGTCTTCCTTCTGGTGGTCGCAACCCTATTTAATGCTCACCTCTTTCTCGCAGTGAGTTTGAGATGGCTTTCACAGTTCGTTCTAGTGGATGTTTTTCCCCAAATTGCTATATGCTGTCAGGACTAGCACACTGTGCCTATTTATGTCCCTAATAGCTTTGCCACTGTGGTTATCGTTGAATCAACCTGACGGCTCCGATTATATGCAATGTTTGGAACTCTGACAAGTCTCATTTTAACTTCACCCGAAACGAAATTAAATGCACAATGATGAACAATACACTTGTTGTTACTAATGACGCTTGACAAGGGCAAGCGTGCTCACAGCCGTCAGTTAATTTAAGCCAAAGGGAGAGTCTCTTGGTTTTTGAAGTAGCGCCAACTAGGTCCAAGAGTACGACTTGGCTACACACTCATCATATTCGCTTGCACATCCCCATTTTAAAGGAGGGCACAGTCACACACCTCACAGATAATGCACAGAAGTTCAACCATGCCTTGACCGGGAGTCGAAGTTGGGACGCTCAGATCCCGAAGAAGAAGCGCTACCTTTCTGTCTGGACACTGTCACAATACGCTTGTTCTCAACATGGAGAGTACAAGCAATAACATAATAAAAAATCTAATAGTTGCTTTTTTTAAAATTTAGTCCTATTCTCTCACGTATGGTAATCTTTTTCACAGAGACTTTCCACTTTTTTAAAAATTTTATTTTGTCACTATATATAGAATAATTACAGAAACTTGAAATCTTACAGTAAATTTGATTTATCAAAACACTAGAAGTACCAGCACGTAATTTTTAAAGCATAACATCGCAGAAGAAAAATTAACTTTAAACATAAGTCTAGCATCCGACCGATATGAAATGGGCATATTACGCAACATCAACCAAACTTGTTCAGAATTTATCAAAAAAAAAGCTACAAAACAATTTTTTGCAACACAAATTCAGAAATATTTAGACTGTT
The DNA here is from genome assembly GCA_026289955.1 of Argiope argentata. Lineage (NCBI taxonomy): Eukaryota > Metazoa > Arthropoda > Arachnida > Araneae > Araneidae > Argiope > Argiope argentata. The sequence goes on from JAOUZG010048027.1 coordinate 1,113,051, forward strand.
AAAAAGGTAAAAATAGGTGATCATTTCGAGGTTGGATTTCCGTCTTTCAGGCATAGTGAGATATAAATCGCTATTCAAAATCAGACGTAAACAAAGACATGTATCGCATATTCTTACCATAGCTCCTGCTTGCACATGCGTAGTTAAGAGTTTTTCGTATATGCGTTGATAAATTAAAATCACAATTATAAACGCCAATTTTTATTTTGATGCGATTTTAATATATTAAAACCTTTCTCAATAAATGCTCAACAAAATGGTATAAATATCTCCAACATCCGTTAACTATTTGTCCAGTTTTTGTGGTTCCAACAAACAGACGCTTTCAGGGGACCATTTTATACTATGTATAGATACTAATTGCAACGCCTATCAGTAAGTTATATTTTGACCTTTTCTATATAAATCACCTGCATTTTTCTTTTGTAAATATCAGTATCACGCCATAAATGGATAGAGGAATGCCTTAAAATCCATTCTCTTAGATTCCAGTATCAGCCAACAACTCGTTTTGAGACTTTGGCGCAGTTCTCGAGGGAGCCAATGCATCCTGGATCATTCGACAGTTTGAAGCGTCATCGTCAGCCCTTATTTTCTTTCGGGAATTCCCAAGACGGGGGAGGGACTGCTGTCGAAAGAAAAGCTGATCGCATAATTTTTTTTGTCTCAAATAGAAAGCGAATTCGAGACATTTTAGTAATAAAAAATGACGGATATATAATGTCATCGAAAAGTTTCTGAGAGTTGTAGATGCGGTGGAATAAAACGAAATTTTGCAGCTTCATGAATCTGCGATTCACTTTTGTTCATGGCTTCTACTTTCTGGTTTAGTTTTTGGTGGTTTATAAAGTAATGGTATTTTACTTTAAGAATTACTTGTAAACTTTGTTTGATCGAAAAAATGATTTTTTTCATATCTTAACTCATTAAGGACCGCTAAGAAATCCCTAAGATATACTCCTGGGATCGCACGTTTTGGGGCAAATTTGTGTGTTCCAAAATCCTCATACGAACGAAAAACGAGAAAACTCGTGAGTGGTTAGCAACATATGGGAGGTGAAACACGAGGAAACTCGTGAGAAGTCCTTAATGTGTTAAAGAAATTTACATTTTCGTGAATTTATAAATTATCCTGCATCCAACAGGGTCCTTATAGTAGACTATCTTTTGCCTTTTTCTAAAAAAAAATCTTTAAATTTTGATTCGCATGAAACGTGTTTTGTTCTATGTAATCCCATGAAATCTTGTATAACAATATTTGCAAACATAACACAACATTTAACCATTTTTTACTGCATAAAAAAATTAAAAAAATTATTTTTGTGAAAACACATTACCTTTAAATTTTGGTATGTATAAAATGCATACAATTCTTTCCAATCATGAATTTTCTTACAGCAATATTCACAAACATTATACCTCTTCTAAATCAATTTTTTTGCTAAATAATAGTAATCAGATTCTATTTGCCATGGAAAGCATTAAAGTTTTAGATTTTTAAAGCAAGAGACAGTAAAAATTTTAAAAAAATAATTCATATAAGCAAATTTATATAAAAATAGGCTCTAATTAAATCTAAATCGATGTATTTTGTTGGTTTTGAAATTTTTTTAATTATTATTGTTTCAATTCTTAGTATTAGTTTACCCTCTTCCTATACATATTTAGATATCTTGTTCTAATTTTCAATACTCAATAAACTTTTTATTCATCCACTCAAGATCTAATATATTTTTTTTTAATCAACAGTTACTTTTTAGTAAATAATTGCCTTTAATGTAAATGATTTATCACGAAATGAACTTGCATTATTCGTCTTCACACGAAAAGTACTGAAATCCTCGCATTTTACCGATTGAGCGACTGCCTGTTGATTTCAATTTTCATTATAAATTACAAAAAATATTTACCATATTGAAAATTATTATGTTTAATTAATGAATTAATATTTTAAAAACTTAATAAAATCGAGTTTCATCCACTACAAGTTTAAAAAAATTTATTTGAACTAGAGTGGTTGGATAAAATTATTTTATAAACAATTGAAAATGTGGGCAAGATATTGAGCATAAATATACATAGAGAGAGAGAGTAAACTAATAGTAGGAATTGAAAAATAATTATTTCAATTGTAAAAAAAAATCGAGATCGATATTTTGATAAATCTCCATATTTCAGACACTCTGAGTTTGAAATATGGAGATTTATTATTCTGATTGTATGCCAATAAAATCAATTCAAACTCTTTGAGCCAAATAGATGAAATTTGATACATGGCCTTAAAATCAAATTTGTAGATGAATTTAAACTTTTTAATGAAATAAATTCAGACCAAATCTGCTTGTCTGCCTGTTCAGATATGCATAGTAATTCTATTTTCGATAATGAGTATAATAGGTGTATGCGTATATAATTTGGTACATATTTTTATTCTCTGAAATACAGAACCTTAACAGATTTTAAACCAAATCTGTCTGCACCTTGGCGTGTATATAAATGCAATGATTTAACGAATTGAATCTTGTGACTACAATTGTAGTCCCGTGTCCAATTCGACTTTCAATTCTTCGGGAAAAAATTTCATTTAAACTACATATTTGAATAATTTACAGATTCACTAAATGAACTATAAATATATTAATTGATGATAATTGATTGTAAATTAAAATGATTGATAGACGCAATGACTAAAATTCATAAAATATAATATGTAATTTCTTAATTATATTTGTCATTTTGTCTCAATTTCAATAGATTGGAATAAATTGTTTGAATTTTTTTTTCATTTTTGTGTTCTATCAGTCACGCAACACAAATTTATTCGCTTTGGATTTCTTCTATTTTTTTATTTTTGATACCTTGATATAACTAACATGACTATAGCTGTCGACATTAAAAATTAAGGCAGAATTACCTCGAATTTCTCCATAACATTTCCCCACTGAAATCAAATTTCATCCTTCAATATTTCAAAGAAATATTTCTTCGATATAACTCAGATGCTTCAAAAGGCAACAAACTGTCTCTTTGTATTTAAAGATGCTCGAGATAAAAATACACGAAACTCAATAAATAAGATAAATAATGTTCTTTCTCCAAAGAATTTCCTTGATAATGCCTCTGAAATCGTTCGGAAACGTTAATAATACGGGTACTTTGTCAGAAGTGAATAATTGAGTTGTCATCCGGAATCATATCTACAAACATTAGTAATGTTTGTCTTTCTCCTCAAAATAGGAGCAGATCTTGACTTTTAGTGTTGGTGTTGAACATCGCGAAGCAGACGATAAAAAGAAGACGGCGAAATCACATTTGGGTTAAAGACGGCATTAGATAATGTTTTTTTTTTCCTTTGCCACGCAGTGCAGGTCGCATCACTCCGATGATAATGATAATGTTGCCTCACAGAAAGATACAGCATTACTTCTGGAAATGATTTTTCATCTGTTAAGAGATTTGAGATATTTTGTTCGAAGATAACTTGGGCAAGTTCATTTGGAGGTTTAATAAAATTTGTATTCGTTGTTTGTAATGATTTTATGACAGGTCATTACGCTGAAAAGTTTTTTTTGTTGTTGTTGTAGCGAGAGAATGTTTTTTTATATATTTTATATTATTAATAACTGAACATTTTTCTTCATAAACCTGTTTGAAACCTGAGGAAGTTTTGGAAAGTTATGTATATGTATACATAAAAAAAAACATGCATTTTTAAAACCATATTATAACTTTAAAAGCTGATGATTTCTTTCCCAAAATTCTTTTTTTTTTTGGAAGAATTTTCTTACAAGAAGCTCGTAAATTGAATTCTGATAATATTTTTGTTCGAGAGAAGGATCCTTAGAACTATCTTTGGTCCAGTACTAGAAAGAGAACATTGGCGAATTAGATTCAATTGGGAATTATATAAATACTACAGGCAACCAAAGAAAAAACCAGTAATATAAAAAAACTTAAATCAATTTCTGCTTAGGTTATTAGGAAAAATTTTGGAAGTTACGAAACATTTTATTTTAGTTACTTTTAATTAAATAATTGCTATTGTTGCTGTCCCCGTGTTCCGCTTTATAACGGAAAAAAGGGATGCAATAGCTTTTAAGGGCATGGACCCCTGAGCACCCGAGAGCAGAAGTCTGACTTCTTGCTCACATACGTCATAAACCTTTTTACGGTGGGACTTCATTCATTCATCCACAGATCGTAATTTGGATCTGAAACAGAGAACGATCGCCTCTGATACAATATCCACAGGTGTATTACTCTCGACATGAAGGACATTGTAACCATGACAGATTTAACATCCAACACATATGGAGAATCTATGGCTGGCAGGTTCGAACTCGCAATCCAAAAGTTGATCCGTTGAAAAAGAAAGATTGATCCATAAATTATACTAGCATTGAATTTTCAATGACAATTGAGGATTCAAAGCCAAATGTGGCCACAGAAAATGCTTGAATTTTCTACACCAGTTGACACAACAAAATACAGTTTAGAAATTTCTAATTTTCTTTATTTCGTATTATTTTAATTCGAAAGTACTGCAAAACGAATCTGAAGAAGTCGATTCATTAACAATATTTTCATAATGTTTGTCGCATTTAAATTTAAACAAACAGAATCGTTTGAAAGAACCGGTCGAAAACATACTAAATCTTACCTCATTAGTGTGCTTGAAAAAAAAAACTGAGTTAGTTACATATTTGGCAGCGGGGAAATTGATATTTTTTGGTGAGAAACTTGGTTTTTGATTAATTAAAAGAATGAACGAATTAATATTTGAAAAGCTGTATTAACATCGAGTGTCATCCACTACAAGTTTTCAAAAATGTACTTAACTTGAGTGGAAGAATAAAAAGCGTTTTATTAAGGATTTGAACAAGATATTATCTATACATTATATGTACAGTGCGAGCTAATAGTAGGTATTAAACTATTTATTTGGAGCAATAGGTTAAGATGGCTTGACCATGACTGGTGACGCCCGGAAGATAGCACCCTCAAAATATCTACTTGAAAGAACCTATGGGATCCCTGGCCAGTGGAATACCAACCACATGGCTGGAGGATGTGAAAAAAGACCCGAGTTTTCTAATACTAAAGAATTGGAAGGGATGGGGGGGGGGGGAGTAGAGAGCGCAGGAAAGTGGTCGTGGTTGAGGCAGGACTGCTGTGCTCATGAAGAATAAGTTGGAGAAAGTCTTATATGAAATTCGAACAATGTCTTCTGAGCCAGAGAGTGAGCTGCAGAAAACCTTTAGGAATGCTCAGTAACTGCTTTTATGTTTCGCAAAGCAAAAAGAAGTTGAAAATCTGAAATGCAGAGTAAAATTTGTATTGCTCGAGCTCCACAATTTAAAGATTAAACAGAAATTGTATTTATCAATGGCATTGAATAATAGAAATGCCATTTATAATTTTGCTTAGGAAATAGTTAATATATTTCTTAGCATACTAACAAAATTTTAATCAAATCATTTGATAAGCCTCAAAACTAAAATATTCATTCTTTATACCCCATTTTAGACAAAACCCTTTTTTTCCAATTATTTGCCTTTTTTTCTGCATATTTTGGTTCTTTATACATTTTTTCAAACACATTTTATACAAATATTCTCTTTAGAGATTTTCAAAAAATTCTACAGCATAACCATTTACCTTATAATACAATACAATTTCAACAATGTGCTTTTGATGTAACGGACTATATTTTTAAAATAATTTAAAATATTTGTATTTTAAATTTAACAACCTATGTGTATAACAACTCAGCCGTAAATCTGAATTTCATAAAAACGAGTATAATATTTCATATACGAGTATAATATCGGAAACCAATAATTAAAAATTAAAAGCTTTTTTTTTATTTGTGTGGCTTGTTCATAATTTAACTGCCTCTGTATGCGTATGTAGGGTTTCGCATATACATTAATACTTGCTTCAATGATTACAGACGATCATACTAATTATAATAATAAACATGCCCCATCGGATTTTTTTATAAAATTACAAATACATAGATTAAATTGGATTAATGTAAAGAAGAAAAAAAATTAAAGTGAAACGACCAAAAACTACTGCATAAAAATTCTTAGGATTAAAATCATACATAATAAAATTTGATACATTGAAATTGAATTAAATAAGCCGGGGATATTCGTATTATTTTGCATTCTTTTGAAGAATAAAATTTTAGAGAGGTATTAAGAAAACTCCCGTTCCAAACTAATTAATCTCTTAAAGAATAAATTATTAAGAACACAGTTTAAAAAAACTGGAATTGATACCACCTTTATTGAATTAATTAACGAATAATTTAAAACAAAGACTCATACAGCAAAATTATGGCAAAAAAATTAATTAAAGTCTTGAATTATTTCAACTCATTTAATTTTAATCATTTAATTTTAAAATCCTTCCAAAGTCGCCTTTCACAACTCATTTTACGAAAAGATTTTTTTAAATTCATTTTTAAAAATTTACGAATGGAGATAAAAATGAAAGACGTGGCAACTTTTAAGACTCTACAATTCCGCAGCTGGTGTTAAAAGCGAGACACCGTCGTGTTCAAACATCATCAGAAGAATAAAAAAAAACACGCACACACACAGACATAAAGAAGATGAAAAAAAAAAATAAAGAAAATTCAAATCCTCTTATGTAAGAAGTAGAATATAAGAGTAATCTCTTCATCCCCGAGGATCAACAAGTAATTTTATTAAGCACCTAGATAAAAAGGAAACTTTATTCTGTGATAAAGTTAAGCGAAGCAACTAGCGTTTGCTTAAGCATTGTTGCCAGAGGCGATTATAAGAGCTTTATCGATTATTTAGTATGCTTCCTTAAAAAAGCCCTAAAAGACTTTGAAATATGTACAGAGATTTTGGGATGAATACTCCTGAGGTAGCAGAGCACTTTGAATTTCTTAATGTATTATAAATGTCAAACGATTTTGAATTTTTTAATGTATTATAATCCCAAACGATTATTTTGAATCTTTTTTTTAATATTTTTTAATTCCAAACGATTATTTGAATCTTTTAAAAATATATTATAATGCCAAACGATAATTTGAATATATTATAATGTCAAACGATAATTTGAATTTTTTTAAATATATTATAATGCCAAACCATTATTTAAATTTTTTAAATATATTATAATGCAAAATGATTATTTGAATTTTTTCAATGTATTATAATGCCAAACGATTATTTAACTTACTACTATTTTGAATTTTTTTAATGTATTATAATGTCAAACAATTATTTTATGTAGGATTGTATTGAATTTTTTAATGTATTATAATGCCAAACAATTATTTAATGCACGATTATATTGCATGTTTTAATGTTTTATAATGCCAAGTGATTATTTAATGTACGATTATTCTGAATTTTTTAATGTATTATAGTGACAAACTTTCGATTAATGTACGGTTATTTTGAATTTTTTTAAATATAAATTCAAAATGATTATTCCTTAGAGAATTCTTGATTAAGAAACCAAATTAGTAATTCACCGTTAGCTTAAATTTGTATAAGCTACTATTTAATAATTTCGTTTCATGTTTATAAAAATGAAATTATTATATATTATATATTATATATATATATATATATTCTCTTTTTGATATATTATGGAGAAATTACAGTAATCGTCAAAAGAATTGAACTCCAGATCGTAACAGATCCCCGTGTCTTGAACTTTCATGTGCCTGAAAAAACATTTTTGTAACATTTAAATAAATAAACTTCAGAGATTACTCAAATGATTTTAGTTAGGCGTTTGAAATTTAATATGACGCCTTTACACCAAATTTGAAGGTTTCTGTCAGATTTTGAGTAAAAGCTGTTCAAAAGAAAATATGTTCGGCTGGCATCTGAATAAAACCCAACGCGATAACAACAAAACGAAGAAAGCTAGATATATAAAATTCGGCTCACGCATTTAAAATCTATTTCATAACACATGCCAAATTGTATGCTAAATCTAACTATGGGTTAATAGTACATTGGCTTTAGCTTTCAGAAATAAGTAAATGTGATAATTCAAAAACGCAATTAATAAACAATATCAAATTTAGAATGTAAACTTGTGACTATAAGTGCAATTTTGTGTCCCATTTTTGTTTCAATCAATTGGGAAAAACTACCTGAAACAGAAATTAAAATTTCGGATATAATCAACGCATGAAAGGGATTAATCTCTAAATGACTCGCCAAGCATCATACGATAGAATTATCAATAATGTTAATTTCGCGCCAAAAGTCAATCTCTTGTTATTATTGTATGCAATTGTTATGTAAGCTTTTTCTGGCATAAATAATTTATTTGAGTGCATGCAAGAAAGTTTTAAGGAGACCACTGAAGCTGAGTTTCACTCAGAAAAATTATAAATTAAGATTCTTAAACTTCAAATGTTGCATACTCCAATTAACATTTATTTTAACATTTGCAGTATTTAATAATCTACTAATTTTTCTTATTCTTTTTGAGAGGTTTCATTTAATAAATTTGAGATTATTGAGAAAAAAAATCACGATTCCGTGATATTTATAATAATGACTAGTGAAAGATTTTAACATTAAATAGAAGAAAACAAAATAAATGGAAAGTGTTTTTAGTACATTTTTGCAATGCTGTATAAGCAAAAATGATCTATCAACTAAGATCCGGAGCTCAAAATAAAATCTCAGATGAGTGAAAATATACTGTAAAAAATTAAGTAACTGCTGACATAACAGAACTACCAAGTTATAAATAAAGTTAATATATATTATAAATGCTATTAAAGTTCTATACATCTATAAAATTAACGCCAGCGCCTCAATTTTCGTGTTATTGTTAAAAAATATATAAATGTAATGATATATTTTAATTTAATTGAAATTTCAATTCTCTAATTTTATCTTACTTTAGCCCAAATTAATTCTAAAATGATCTCTTATTTCCAGATCCAATTCCAATTTTTATTTAATCACTTTTAACATGCGCTCTATAAAATTGTATGTCTCAGAATTTTCCCGCATGAAGGGATAAAAATCCTTATTGCTTATTTCATCCTTTAAAAGATTCCTATATCTCCCTATCTTAAGACGACCCATGTCAAAGAGATCCCTATCAAAATATCATAGTAAAAGGATCGAAGGGGAAAATGCGTCTTTCTCTTCAGCACCTGTATCGCGATGTAAACGGACGCCAGTTTCGTCATTGCTTCTAGTATTGTTTATCAATGGATTCTAAAACTCTCTGCGCTTCTGCGCATGCGTTCGAATGGGTTCAATTGATCAAAATAGGAGGAGGGAGGCAAATAAATGTTTAAACTTGACATTAATGTAAACTCAGATTACTCGTGGATTGAATAAAAATAAAATAATATGGTTAGAAAAGGCAGGATCTCACATACACGTGAAAAAAATGTAACGAAAAAGTATAATAGGCGAAAAACAAGGTGAAAGAAAGATGAATTCTTGAAATGCGCTTGTCCTTCCGCGTCTCACTCCTTAGTGAGATAGAATCACTAAAAAGTAGTCTTCTCAGTATATTGAAACGATTAGTACATAATATATATCCCCGATTAAATAAATTAAAATTATAAAAACCCTTTATTTAGCCATGCACTATTAAAATATCTTTATATTTTATATACAAACTAGCTTTTACTTTGAATAGCTTAATTTTTATTTGTATATCTAAGAACTGACAGTTTAATCACGATGTAAAATGTTATCAAACCGTATACATGCGTCAGTTTTCAGCACCTATTTAAGCAAATCAGAGACGTGAATTTTAAACGCCAGCTGGGGTAACGCAATGCAGATTAGAAACTTTAATTCAAATTATTCTGTTTTATTCTTATTCAAAACTGCTTCAAAATGAATCTGAAAAATTGATTAATTAACAAAGTTTTATTTTAAATGCACTAACACTAAGAAAAACAGAAATGCACTAAAACCTAAAAAAATAAACGGAGTTGTTTGAAATAACCGGTCGAAGACAAGTTAAGCCTTACTCATTTGGAGGTGAGAAATGAAGATTTTTGGTGGGAAAGTTAGTTTTTAACTAACAAAAAATTAACCACTCAATTAACCAGGATAAATAGATTATGTTCTATTCTAGACTATAATCTATCTCTGTGCTAAATTTCATCCGATTTCGGTCAGTTGTTTTGATGTGATTGACTAACACCATTCATCCATCAAAACTTTTACATTTATAATAGTAGAATAGATGATTCAAAAACTTTATTTTTATAATTTAATGTAATAATCTATCTTAAAAAATTGATTTCAAAAATAAATTATAATTTGATTCATTATATCGACGATATTTGTTCAAATAGCAAAAAGTTTGAGAATTGTATATTTATGCATGAAAAATATATGTGTCCAATGTCTATATTCACTTTAAGATGTAAACTATGTCATTTTCAAATACATTTTTGATTACATATGTTTCTAATTAAATGAAGGAAAAAATTTCTAATATGCCCATAGCACAAACGTTTGGCGAACAAACAATATATAGAAAATAACAAATTTTAAACAAATCGAATTCCAATAAATTTAAATAACAGACGATAATATTACAAAAATGGAATCTAGAACTCAAACGACGCGAGATTTTCTGTCTGAATTCTCTCTATTGAAGTTCGCCCATTTCGCAAGTGGAGGGGAGGGGAGGGGGGAGTTAGCGAGAAGGGGTTGAAAAACCACCTGCCTTCATTCCCAGATGAGAGCGGGTGGTAATTAACGAGATCTGGGCGATGCATATCTCAAATCTATCAACTGCTTGGAGCATGTTGAAAAGGAGGGATGTCTGAGTTAGATGATCGAACTACGAAGGGGGGGGGGAGAACGAAGTGGAATGTAAAGCAAAACTGATTGGATGTGAGGTATTCGATGCAGTTTAGAAGCTGTTTGTTGTAAAGAGGCGCTTAGAAAACTAGTTCTCGATTGCCGTAGAGTACATATTTTGGAAGGAATTTTTTTTTAAATCTAGAAATTTAAGAGTAGCGAATTCTTTAGTTTAACGCAGCGAGCTACGCTTGTTCGAAAAATGTATTAAAACGTTCGTTGCCAAGGTTCAAGCCTGATATTCGTATCACCCGTCTAATTAAATGTCCCCCTTCATTGCTATCTGTTAACTATAGCAGAGAGGCGCTCATCTTAATTATATAGTGACTAATATCCGAGAAAAGGCAAAGGAAAAATTGAATGACCGGATCGCCGCAAAAGCCGCACTGACAGGAACTGTGATTGAGTCCTATGGGTGGTCACCACCACTTCCCTAAAGAAGTAAGTCTCGTCATAAATGGGAGGATGCCACTCCTCTGGGTACACGAAATACCCGCTTCCTTTTCGTGTACCCAGAGGAGTGGCGACAACCAGCTACCATTCCAGAAGCACCTCAATCATGAGAGGTCCCCAGGGAGACGGATCCATCTTCATAGATAAATGATTTAGTGCAGCTAACCACTAAACAGTTCTATTTTCTTTACTATCTAATAAGATGACACCTTCCATTTTGGGAATATTTTCTTATTTTATTTCAAATGGAAATTCATCGAATATTTGACTTATCTACGTATTCGAAGTCATTTTACTATTATAATTGTTATGAATGGTTTATTTTTTTAATTATAACTATCAAAATTCAATAAATCGATGCACATGCGGCATACGGGAAAAACAGTTAAGCGGTTAAACAAGTAATATAAAAAATATTTTTTTTAATTCAATTCCTACTTAGGTTAACGTGTCAACTACTACGTGTAACTACTTAGGTTAACGTGTCAAGTCGAACCTCTTTCGTGAGGGGAAAAAGCAACTGAATTCGTTACTTATTTGGCGGCGGGGAAATGAAGATTTTTGGCGAGAAAGTTAGTTTTTACTTAATTAATAAAGAACTAATGAATTGATATTTTTTAAAAAAACTATATTACCATTAAGTGTCATCCTCTACAAGTTTAGTACAATTTATTTAATCTTGAGTGGATGAATATTAACGATTGAAAATTTGAACATTATATTATATATATATATATATATATATATATATATATATATATATATATATATATATATATATATATATATATATATATAATGACGAGTGTAAGCTAATAGTAGGAATATAAAAAAATGAATTCAAATTTCGTTCTGATGTGTCAAATACACCCAAACGATTCAAGAACTAAATGATGTAACATGAAATGGTAAAATAAAGAATTCACTGACATGTTAAAATACTTTTCAACTATACAAGGATATGTTTCGTTATAATGACATTTTAATTTCATAAAAAGCCAAAGCGTTTTGTTTAGATCAGAATTATCCGTTACATAACACTTTCCTCCTTCAGAAATATGAATATGCACGACTTGTCTCCTTTGTCTTTTGTTGTTTTGTACCTGGATTGTCCTTCTGTCCATTTACATGCTTGATAATTATTTGACTCGACTGGGACAGTTGCTTTCGCGACATATGTTTGGAACCAGTTGTAACCGGATGGCTTTCATCTGCCGGTCACTTCAGATTACGCGGCCGTGGGGAATGTGCACATTTCTCATTATGACTCGCTGCAGATTGTTCGAATGATAATAAGTTCGGTTGTAGGAGGAGGGCATCATTTGTTGCTGAATTCAAAAGCTTTTGTTCGATCTCGAACATGAGGTAACGGATGGCACTCTGAAGAGCAACAGCCTTCGAAAAGTTCCGAGAGTCAATTAAATCAGTCTATATTGTGAAACCTCGACTAATGAACATATTTGTCTCCGAATCTTACTTGCAATGAGATATACTTGTTAAGAGAAACCCCTTTTTTTTCTTTAAGAATTTGAGCGAAAGAGAACTATACATTCCATTCAGAAAAATATACAAATAAAAATAGAAATCTTCCACTGCAAATTTCAACTTATCATGTGACAACATTTTTTAAGTCATGTGGTATCGGTGCGACAGAAAAGCATCATGTTTCGCAAAACGAAGAATTTTTTAGAAAAACAATGGTTTCTGACTATCTCATAATCAATCGAATTCTAATTTTTTCCCCTTGATAAACCACTTTAAACTACTTTTAAATATTCACTCGACTGTTATGCATGAGTCAATATTTGGAGAAGGTTTTATTTTTTTACCTCAAAATCGTTCCAACTCCAAAACTGTTTTTGCCTTACAGAAAAATTTATATATATA
>JAOUZG010048027.1:1126649-1178365 GCA_026289955.1 Argiope argentata
GCTACAGTTTCTCAAATATTTGCTCAAACCCTTCGGAGTCGACAATACTATCTGGCATATACTATCTTTCGACAGTACTATCTGGCCAAAAATTCCATAAAAATATAAGAATCATCTTCAAACGTACATAATACATACCGAACATGTAACAACACGAATCCTTCTCGCCATTAGTTCTTCGAAACATCGATCGTTAAACGAGTCACTTTTTTACACTTTATTTTACTCATTATGTGTTTGCTTAAGGGAGGTTTTGACTGTATGTGCAATGTAAATTTAAAATAAGGTCATGTTTCAAAATTTTTATTTATAAGATTTCTGCATCTTATTATTTTAATCAAGCTGATAAAAAAGATATTTACTTGAACTTTATTATATATAGCGAAATTGGTAAAGGCATAATCATGGAGTTAATCATTAAAGAATACCGTATTTCATATTTTACTTCTTTATATTGCCTTTTAATTAAACTTTAAGACAAAGATATTTTCAGAAAAAGTTGGTAACTAAAATTATTACCATATTTTATCATGTGAGAACATTATGTATTGCTTTGAGTTTTTTAAAACCACAAAATGAACGGTCAGAAAATTGGCGATTTATCGCTATTGGGAAATTAAAGCAATTTTGAGGTTTTTAATGTTTATAAAAAGGTGAAGTTTAAAAATACCTTATCCAAGGAGTATGAAATTAAAATTGAATCCACAGTCAGTAAGATTTTAAAAATGGTAATTACGACTGTATAAGTCAAACATGTCATAAGCGATTTTGAAAAGGATTAATATATACTTTATTTCTATTGATTTAATATTTTAAACTCGGAAAAGTAACTTAGTCGATAATTATTCACCTAATGCAAATATTTATTCCTTCAATAATATATATATATATATATATATATATATATATATATATATGGGATTCTGACCAAACCTTCTAAAAAAATTAAAATCTTCAAATAGCGGGGCTTTAGTGGCGCGATGTCTAGGGTTTTTTTAAAAATATTTGCTGGTTATTTTGTAAACCAAGATTAAAATAATGCAAACGAAGGATGAAGAGACTTCTCTAAAAAAATAAAAGAATTCATTTAGAAGAAAATGGAAATATTTACAGAGAAATATTAAAATAATTAAAACATGGTGATATTAAATAAACAGAAATTTAGATTATTTCCTCTAGGAGGACGTTAGAAGTAGGAAAACATGACTGAAAATATATTACCGCGTAGCCGCATAGCTTTGCGGGAATTGCTGACGCGTGAAAACAGACGTCTTACTTTTACGGATGTTAGTGTGGCGTCTGCCCAGTATTAATTGGGACAGATTTTCAAAAGCTCGATAGATGGCTTTGTTCTGGAATTCTAAACTAATTAAAAATTATCGTCCTCTGGGAAATGATCCAACCTTTACACCTTATATCCTCGGGTGTTGACAAAACAAGATGAAGGCAGATGTTGGTTAATTAAAATAATTCTGTAGGATAGAGAGAGAGTTGTTTTAAGTAGAATTCGTATAATCAATTCACTTCTTCTTACTACTCTGCAGGTATTTCTAATAGTCAAAATTAAATAAAGAATCAAAATATTCATCAACGGTGAATGGATTTTACTTTCCGAGTGCAATGGGTTAATATGCAAAATATCTTCAGTTCATAGAAAAACAATAAATGGTTCTGAATTTAAATTCCCTGTTAAATAACTTTAACAATATATACGCAGTGTAATGTAATGTTTCTATTCATCAATCGTGATACAGTACATTTTCAGATGAATCAACCAAAACCGCTTTGTTTTGTCTGAATTGGCAGGTTACATAACACTTCCTACTTCAGTAAATCTGAATATGCATAACTTTCCGTCGCTGTCTTTGTCGTTTTGTGTTTGTAAAAAATGCTAACAAATAATAAAACAAGTGTAAGAATTATTTCATTCAATAGAAAAGGTTACTTCGTTTCAATCGCTTAAAACCGGTTTCGACAGGTTCACAATTATTTGAGTTTCTAATGATTCTTTAGTTTTTTAATAGACTTAAGCATATACATACATAATTATGACGTAGATTTGTGTGCCCTATTGTATGCTTTATTGTAGGAATGAAGTATCATTTGTTAGGAAGTTAAAAAGCTTTTGCTGAACCTCATAATATACATAAGTGCTCTATAGAGCGCAAAGCCTTACCAAAACTGCGAAAAGCGATTAAAGTCTCATTGACATTAGATAAAGGACTGAAATATACGCTCAATATACAATTTTTACTGTATTGTAGGGGCATTCATGTATATCCTAATATAAAACTTTGATATAGATAATATAGCAGTTCTTATAGAAATAATACTGTTGAATATCGAAATTGTCAAAATTATTTAATTTTATTATTTATGCTTTATTCTTTGAATGGCAACATGGTATTTTTTGCTATATGGTAACTGTGTTTTAAATTCTAAAATAACGATGTTCTTTTTTTCAAGCAAAATAAAGCATGTCAGAACAAAACGGAAATATCAAGATTATGTTGTGTTTCCTTATGATTTATTTAATCTAAATCAAAACAACTATTTAGTTTGTAGGAGGATGATATCATCAATCATTTTTTGATTAATGGGACTCATAGATTAAATCAAAAATAAACTCAACATGATCTTCATTATCCTTATTTTAGAATTTAAAACACTGTTGCCATATAGCAAAAAATAATACCATGTTGCCATTCAAAGAATAAAGCATGAATAATAAAATTAAATAATAACTATGACAATTTCAATATTTAACAAATACTGCATCTTACTTGCCAATTTCAATGATCAGCTGCATACCAATGTATTAATTATAAGATTTTAGTTATATTAATTATCTAATTTGAAAGCAAGTTTTGTTTTAAACTATACCAGCGTAATGAACATAAAACACGGTTTAGGTAATCTAAATTTACAAAGTAGATTGCATGTTGGAGGTTCATCGAAATTTTATTTTCAGATATTTCGTAAAATTATAAGACTAAAAAGCTTTGTGTCATGTTATCAACCATGAATTTCCATATGAAATAAAACATTAACAATATTGGTACATTAACAATATCTGGATGACATTGCCAAAATATACAGAAAGAAGTTTTTAAAAAATTCTCCCGAATATAAAAGATGTTGAAGATAGGTATCCATTTTTATTTTATTCTTTTATTCTAATTACAGCCTGTCACAAAGTTGCAATAGATCTACACCATGTAAATAGGGGTTCCTGGAGACAACCATTGGTGATATAATTAATGATCGTAAACTTTCAAATGCTATAAAACTTGACAAAAAATTTAAGATTGGAGAAGGGTTCTGTCCTTTGGTTTGAATAACTCATATTAAAACTCTAAAGCCATCATATTCTTAAATGAATAATCTTTTGTCCATTGATTCTTCTTTATCATATAGCCTTTTGGTTCAACTAGAATATCAATTTATTCTGAAATAATACAATATCTATTTTAGGATTTATTTGTTATTTTTAACAATAATCAAAATAATCCCCAAACTCGATCAAGTAGGCTTAGCGATAACCTAGGTTCACTTAGTTGATGCTAAGTGTGGCACAAGCAGATCGAACTGAAAAATGTTAATGAGATAGTAGCCAAACAAGTCATATTTTTCCAAAAATAATTTTATGGAAATATAAAATATAAATAGTGGTATTTTATCGAATATAAATGGACAGGTTCCTAGTTTTTCATTATGAGTATTTGAAAAAATTCTAAAATATTTACAAGCATCTTTAAATAGCATTATTAAGAAATATATTTATTACAAGTAGGTAAAATATCTTAACCGTTTGAGTCGGGGGAAGCGCTATTGCGCTTCACTTGCCGTAAAGATAAGTATTCTTCCACACTCAAACGGTTAATAAATATACAACATACCCATTTTCAAGAAATTACTCAGATAAAAAAATTAATCTAAATCAGTTTATTAAATTGTTAAGTGGAAAAATGGAATTAAATTGACTTATTAACCCTTTCAAGGGCCACGGGAAGCATCTTTCCCACCAAATTTATCAAGTTTTCTATGAATGTTTATAGGTTGACATAAATAATTGACATGGATAATTTAGACATGGATAATTTAGTCCCTTGACATGGATAATTTAGTCCCTTACCTTACACAAAATGGTGTGCCTTCATTTCTTAATTATTAATTTTACTAAATTAATTAATGAATGAAATCAAATTTATCGAATAAGCTAAATGAATCCCTTTTATTAAGTAATTTTTTGTCCTTAAAATATTTTAATATAATGTAACTAGAAAGAAAAGGCTGTTGCAACCCGCTTGTTCAGCGCCTTGGCGCTTCTTTGCGTCGCCTGGAATTCTGGCAACCCTATATTTGTTCTTATAAAATTTTTATTGCAGATTTAATCATGTTCCGATAGCGAGCAACCGGCGCTATATCCGGTATGAACCAGGTTATACTTGGTAAGAATTGTTAATATAGTTTAGTTAGTAAATAAATAAATGTTTGTTACTGTTCGAAGGACTGTTCAATTCTGTTCTGGATTTTACTGACATACTGAATGATTATTGATGGAGATGGTAAAAGGAAACCTCTTTAAAGTTCCATAAAGGCCTTTAAAATGGTTACAAGAGAAATATCATAATATTCCTAAAACGAATTTCCTAAATCTGCCATAAATGATAATGACAACTATGATAGCAAATTTTCATACCTGGATGCTTGTTTTCTAAGGAACTAACACGGTTACTAAATATGTACATGTAGGTTGAATTGAATATTGTGAGAATTCTGCAATCAATTCACAACGGGATTCTCCCTTAAAGTTAAAAAAAACACTTAATTCCAAAAACTTCACCATCTTTGATAAATAAAGATCTTATTCCCCCATTTCACAATCCAAATATTTGTAAGATGTAGAAATTTAAAATTGACCATCTCTTCAGAAAGTAATTAAACATCTTTTAATAAGTTAATCATAAACTTTATTGTTTATCGTCTCCACTTAAGAGATGATGATGATGATGATTTCGTGTCCACTTTACAACAGAAATAAGGGGTGCAGTAGCTTCTGAGAGTATAAACTCCTGAGGACCCGAGGACAGAAGTCTAACTTCTAGCTCATATTAAGATGACACAAATTTATCACATTCGCTTGCACAGTTCTTTTTTATAGGGGGGGACATTCAAACAATTCACAGATAGCACACAGAAGAACAATCATACCCTGACCAAGACCCCAGATAACGAGGAAGACGCGCTGCCTCTGAGCCAGAAAATCGGCTTCCCATAAGAGATGGAAACAGTAAATGCCATCTTTATGAAGCCTAAAAATCCGGAAATCATAAAGACAATTAAAAAATGTTATGAAAACTATTTTAAAAGCTTTTATTAGATCAATAAATGAATATTTAAAAAATACTTTCATTTTGGTATGAAAGTAATTGCACTCAAATTCCTAACCAAGGGTCTCTGCCAGTGCAGAATCCAAATTTCGTTTTATTAATCGGTTGGTTAATAAACACGGTCTAAAAATATTAAAACCATTTTCTTTTCTTATTGAAAAGGCCGACTACAAATTATGCTAAGCAACAATCATTTCAAGAAATGAATGAAAAATGAATTATATAAATAAATTGGTATGAGAATCAGATAAATCAAATAAAAAAAAATTTATAAAATGCATATTTACAAGCGAAATTCTTTATTGAAAATAGCTTTTTATTATTAATGAATGTCAGAGTAAATACTCAGAAAGAGCAAGAAATGAAATGAAGGAAAATATTAGAATATCTTTAAAAAAACGTTCCGGCATTCCATAATTTTTAAATTATATCATGAATAATTTAAATTCCAATTTATCGTCATCTTATATTTGGACTTTTTTTATGTTTTCGAAAATTTGAATACTTATATTTTTAATCTTATCGCAAGTAATTCGAAAATTATTTGCGATCATTCTTTGCATTATACAACAGGTTATAAATTTCGCCATTTTGTAAGAATTACTTTTATCTATCACAACAAATCTATTAAATTTATTATTTGCCTTAAGGAATCCTGGCTAAATTATTTTACATATCCATGCAAAACGCAGAAAACTATGTTAGGTTCTTATGAGCTGTAACCATGTGAAACAATTTATCTTGCATCTTTTATTCATGCCTTTGGCCTCGCGTTTCGAATTCGGAAGAAAATATTAGAATAAAAGAACCTATCCGCAGCTCGAGCTGTATCATCAGTTCGTGAAAGCGGGGCAAACAAAAGAATTTTTTAGAATAAATTTTTATGGCAAAGAGTTCGAGATTTCTTTTGTTGATCAGCCTCTGTATTATAATAAGCTGAATTTCAAAAATTCGATTATAATTTCTCGGAGATCTGCATACTAGTTCACTAACATGTATTCTCCCCCGAAATGAAAACATTCAGTTAAAATGTATTTCCATGAACAATGTAAATGAATGCAAATATCTTGTTATCAGAAATTCCAAAAAGAAATTTGGAAGAAAAAATATTCAAGAAAGAAAAACTTTGGCCTAGAGTCAATGAGTGTAAATATCGGATTATTTTTCGAATCATATTTCCTAATAAATTTTCCACACACAAAAGGATACAAAATTTTACAAATTTTCAAAAATATATATACATCTATGAAAACAAAGACTTAAATAGGGGTAGCTATATGCTTGCAATTTCGCATGAATGCTTAATTTGATGATTATTTACGGAATTGCTTATCAAAGCTTGAAAAAAATGTATCATGTCCGTATGGACAAGCGTTATTTAACTTAAAATGAAGAAGTGCACCAAATTTTGGAAAATCTGTTTAATAATTTAACATTACATGAAAGCAAAGAGAAAATATTAATTGTCAAAATATTCGACATCGAACTTTTGACTAATCTCCAAATTTTAGAAGTTCGCAATAAAAAAAAATTGGAATTATGTAATCCCATTTGTCACTACTTTTCAAGGATGTCACTACTTTTTTAATTCCTACTATTAGTTCATACTCTCCCTACATCTTATCATGCCAGAACATGGTTTGTTGGTGATGAGACTTTTGGCATAAACAGAAATGCGTGGACAATGAATTGAAATTTTATTATCTCTCCGAGCTTCTCAATAAATCAGCTTAAAATAACGCGAGACCATTGCAATTACAAGAGATCTGACTTTAAAAAATTAAGTTCATTGTTACAGCAAATAAAACCTAGAAAATATCATTTTCAGCACGTGATTATATGAAATGAACTAAAAATATCAAATGCGATATTTTTTTAACGATAGACGCAGAAAAAAGTTTTTTGGATGTTTGCAATACTAAAGTGATACTATTCGATACTATTTGCAATACTAATGTGATACTATTCGATGAAATGATTAAAATGAATAAAAATATAATTTAACTCGCACGAGCACGTGGTGCTAGGCCATTCAAGAAATGATGTTCTGACATGATACATTGAAATATGCAGAGCAGATTTTATTTTAATCTTTTGTTCATATTTTCAATCGTTTATAAAATACTTTTTATTCATCCACTCAAGATCAAATGCATTTTTTAAACTTGTAGTGGATGACACTCGATGTTAATACAGTTTTTTCAAATATCAATTCATTAATTAAATTTAATTCATTTTTAATACTTGAGGCAGAATTTTAGCAGTTTCTAATAAAAATTGAAAGGAATAGGTAGTAACCTAATCAGTAAAATGCGAATATTTCAAATATCTTTCACCTGAAAGTTGAAGAATGCGAGTTCAATTCTTGCCAAAATCCCTTATTTTTTATCAATTATTTAAATTCATTTTAATTATTTAATGAAATGTAACTAGAATAAAAAAATTTCTTTGTTGACTTAAGTAGGAATTGAGTTTACAAAAGGTTTTTTATATTACTTGTTATATGAAAAAATAATGCAAACTTTAATCAATGAGGGACTCAATCGAAATCATTGTAGCTGCTAACTTAAATATATAATAATTAATCGTAAAAGTAAAAGAAATTGATTGGAAATAATAGAAAAATTCGCAAAATAAATCAAAATGCATTCAAGTGAAATACAATTCCTATATTTCAAAACATCACTTTAAGAACTGAAACCTTAACTTTATAAACCTTATAGAATAAGGTTCTGAAAAAAATGTCAACACTTTTAAACGATTGTTAACATAATTCTCATTTTTCAATAATTAAAAATATTGAAAATGGGTAAAATATGTCTCTGCTCAGTTACGGGATTTTTAAATATGTCGCTGATAAACCTTTCGTTTAATTAAAAGAAACACGGATCAAATCAAGTTCTGAAGTATTTTAATTTGAATATTATTAATTTCGCATTTTAAAAATGGAATTGATATCAAAATATTTATCATTTTGTTTTCTAAAACACAATTGGTATCACAGCTACCGGAATTCCAACGGACGGATTAAAATTTAATTACGTCTCTGGTTTGTTCCATCCAAAATAATCAATCTAGTATTTCATTATTTTGCGCGACTGCAGAAATAATTGTGAAATACGTAGAAAAATAAAAACGTTAAATTTAAAAGCAAACGGATTTAAAATGATATGAATTAATTAAAAGACGACAATCGTTATGCATACCGAAATATTTGAAATGCGATTTGAGCCAAAAGAAATCGTTTGGCTTTCATAAACTTAATTAGATTTTCGAATTTCGGAGATGAGATGTTTCTTGAAGCACAGAATAAAAAAAAATGCACTCTCCAGAAGAATATTTTTCTCAATTAAATCTGAAACCATAAAGTGTAGAACATATGTTTATTTCCTGTTCAAAAGAATATTTAAGAATATTTTTCAGAAATCGGGTTGCCACGCATGTTTAAGGAAAATATTTTGTAAATTTTGAATAAATAAATTAAGTATTGCCCTTCGCTTTCAGCAAAAATTTTAAGCATTTTGTTATTGTGTTTATTGTTATGCACGATGCCAATTTATGTAGTTAAAATGTTAATTATATTCATTTGTAAACAAATTATCTTCGTTAAATTTAAAAATAAATTTTAGAAAGGCAGTGAATTATAGATAGAAAAATAAGTAAATCATATTCTTCAAAAGCATTTCTGTAAATATCAATGTAATAAACTTTCGAGGAAAAACGCAAATTTTAGATTTTTACTTTAATTTTGTTTCATATATGAGAAGATAAAATTTTAAAGCCCTTTTTTTCTTATTTCTTGATTTGTTAAATTTAAGTTTAACGTTCTCTTATCTTTTGATGACAAAATAGTGTTTTAATTGATAATCAGCACTGAAAATATAAATATATTAACTAAACTGAACTTGTTCCAGAAACCAACCAGCAACTGGAAAGTAATTTAAGAAAATTTATTTTTACATTTTTAAGATGCATTCGAAATTAAAATCAAATTAGAAATAAAAACGATACATTTATTTCAAAAATTGTCATATCTTAAATTTCTTTTAGTAATTTCTAAATATGAGAAAACTTAGCGCATAATATTAATAAAATAAATATATAAAACAGCTAATAAATATTAATAACGTTTGAACAATACACATTAAATATGCAATATTTTTTATCACTGCAAAAAAATTTGGATAAGTATAAAAATATTAATGAATTCGAAAATGGAGAAACTGTGAAGCTAACGGGAATATCATTTCTTTTGTACAGAAAACAAATATTTTAGAAAATATATTACAATCCATTATTATGAAGTCGGCTTTATATAATTTTAAATACATAATTTAGCGTCATGCAATATGATATAAGCATCAGAGCAGGATAACTTTGAAAATAAGAGAGTGAAGAAAGTTTAAATAAACCATCAAAATTCATAAAGGACTTCTTTCTAAAGAGTAGACGAATAAATATGATCAGAGAGTATTTTACTAGTTAGATACTAAGAGTATTTAATTATTTGATAGTTTGTTATTAATTATATATTAATAGGATTTAAAATGAGACAAAGATAAGGATGGTTTGATGGAAAAAATATAAAGTTAAAGTAAATTCTCATTTCCAAGGAATTTGTAGCTATCAGTGTGTCTTTTTTGGCCTCATATTTTGAAAAATTATATTTGCTGTAAATACAAAATCTTCAAACGAACTAATAGTTGTAGTAGTAATTATCAATGACAAAATATTATAAATGACATGATTTAATTTGCCACAATAATTTTATTATGCTCAAAATGCATAAATGAAGTTTTAATATAAATAATCCATGCAAATTTTAAAAATATAAAGCTTCTACATTTTTTAAAAATATTTTCACGATTTAACATTTGGCAACATTTAGTATTTTATTTCATATTGCCACCTAAAAATATATGGTTGTTTAAGGGTATGTATATTTTATGAGCTGGCTTTCTGGCACAGAGGTAGCACGTCTATCCTCCAGTTCTGGGAGTCCCGGGTTCGAGTCTCGGTTCGGACATGGTTGTTCTGTGTGCTATCTGTGAGATATGTGCCTGTAACCTCCTGTAAAAAGGGGCTGTGCAAGCGAATGTAGTGAGTGTGTAGCTAAGTCGTTCTCTTGGCCCTAGTTGCCGCTGCTTCAAAAATAAGAGACGCTCCTTTCGGTTTAAATCTGCTGCTGTATCAGCAAGGGGCTTGTCCATGGCAATTGCCATCAGTAACAACAACAACATATTTTATGAGCTTACTAAGCTTTTGAATATGGTAAACATGTGAGTAAGGAATATGGATTTATGCTTCTATTGAAGAATTTCTGCAACAAAAATGTTCTATGAGCTTTCACAATCACAGATATTTCTAATGAATAATAGACCAGCTATTCTGATTTTGGCATAAACATGGAAATTTGGCGACAAAAATGATGATCGGATAAAAGCTCTAACTGACTGATTCGTCAGGAGTCAATTTTTAGTAACTAGTGACAAGGTCTTATATGTATACCTATCTTCTCACAATTTCAAAGATGTGAGCATCAAGTCTTCAATGAAATACAAGTCACAATGAGCAAAGAAACGACTCGTGTCGACTCAGATCCCTTCCAGATAATCAGAATCTCCTTTTCCTAAACTTGCATTCAGTTAGCGAGTGCATTACTTAGGAATCTGCTCTTCATTATTTGTGTAAACCTTTGTTATATTTAATAATATTCTTTTTTTTTTGAACAGAACTTCCATTTTGGAAAATAAAAATTTCACAAAGATAAGATGTTCATCTCAAAAGAAAAGAAAAAAAATTGTGTTGAGGATTAAATGGAACCGCTTTCGATTCAGTTTCTAAAAAATTGGATTTAAAAGTTCTAAAATCCTGAGGGAAATAAATACCTCGTGTACCCCCCCCACACACACACACCTTCTTGTTAAAATAATAAATTAATAATTTAGATGTGATTTCTTTTAAAGATTTCTGATAAGAAATGAAGAGAAAATGGGTTATTTTATTCATGACTATGTAAAAGATAAACAATATATCTACTAGATGAAAGGAATATAGCATAAAATTAGCTATAAAGACGTTCCAATAGAAAAGAAATTTTAGACGATTGCAATAAAATGCCAAATAATAAAAATATCTATCTCAATGGAATAATCTCAAAAAGATTTCCTTCAGAATCGTAAATGGATTCATTTTAGTGTTTTGTTTAAATTAGCAGTTGTATTCAATTAAATGTTAAGGAAAACATTTTATTTGATTTAAAAATCTTATTTGTGTTGTTCTTAAATTCTCCGAATCACTGGATCCAAGTTTCTAACACTGAAGAAAAAAAAAACCTCCAAGTAATCTTTAACCAACCAGTTTCTTCTCGTAAGAGCAATAAAAGCAATGCTTAACAAAGAACAAACTGGCATTCTTGCTCGCAAACATTTTCCCCCATTTTCTTTTATTTTTATCCTTTAACAGTTGTTTCGAGTGGTTATTTTTAGTGGTAAAAGCCATTTCTGGGAATTTCTCTTTTTTTTCCCCATCCATTTCTTTTTTCCCCTAGTCTTAGAATCCGAAATAAATGCATGCATGTGTGGGTAAGTCGGACACTTACTTGAAAAACTAAAAAAGGAAAAGGGAAAAAACTAACATTTGAATATTCTTGTGCCTCCATTTAACTGAATTTTTCCGTCGATTTTAATACTAATGCGAGACAATGTTGAAAATGTGCGACGTCTTCAACAGCTCTGAGAGTTTAATTCTTTTCTTCTTTTTTCTCATAGTTATTCGGTTTAAGATTTGGTTTAAAAGGCTGGAAAATTGTCGTTGAATTTAGAAGAAGTACTACAAAAAAAAAGATTTAAACACAACGGGTGATTTAGAAATTTTAATTAAGAATGGTCTTGTAAGCATTCTGAGTTTCATTCTAAGAAAAATATTTTTTCAAGAGCAGTTTGGTTTTTGAATAAACAGAGGTTTTTGAGCAAAGTAGAACGTTTAACATGAAAACAATTTTTTAATCCTCAATTATAGAAATCGCCAAGTCAGCTCTTGTTGTTCCTGTCAAACCATTCATCTGTATTGTTGAAGTCATGTTTAATTTGAACGCAACCATATCGCCCCATTTATGCCTACATAGAATTCAATTACAAACCTATTACCTTTTGTATACTAATAGGTTTCATATTGTTATGAACTTTATGTAAATTAGATGTAAATATTGTAGATACTTCTGAATTTATTTTAACCAATATTTTAAATATTTGTAAAACGTTTAATTGTAAGAAATTAGTTGTAATGGAATTACTCGTCAGCAAGCAAAGACAATTCTAAAGGAATTTCCATCGAAATATCACCATATTTGGCTATTTTGGCGATGTAGGTGACATAATAAGGTCACTAATATTTCACGCTAAAATATGTAGTAGAAGCTGAAAAATAAATATTTGTCCCCATTAAATTTTTTGGAGATATTTCCAGACTTGTCAGGAACGAGCGAACGGTTTCTGCGTTAACCCCGTCCACTTTAAAGGGACGCTATTTAAAGGCGAGGGTTAAGGAGGATAGGAGATCGATTCGGAGAGTGAGCTGCATTAGTTGGCTTAGCTTGAGAGATCGTCTCTTTTTGTGTGGATTGTCTCGCGTGTTCTTGATTCTTTTTGTGTCTTCTTCACGTGGATTCTATAACTTTTGTAATTACCGAAAATTAGAGGATTACGTAGAATTAATTCGTTGTGAATTTGTAGCTTGTGTTGCATATATTTAATAAACGTTTTCCAAAACAATAAAGTCTGAATTTTCGTATCGTTCTTGTGAGAATTTTTGTAACGATATCTTTAATTTATTCACTAAATATACCTGCATGCGTGAATATTATCTTTGACTTTAGTGAACAAGCGATTTAATTATGCTTACTTCGTCTACACAGCAATATAATGAAACAATATTTGCAATCAAATATCAATACGCCAAAATAACGATGGTTTATATGAAGACATTAAATTTCGTAAAGAAAAGCACTACATCATTACTGAGAAACAAAGAAAAGAACATGGCTTTTAAATATGATTCCAATTATTCATTTTCATAAGTATAGTTTACATCATATAAAGCTAATAAAGTTTGTCAATACGACTTAGCTATAGAAAAGAACAAAAAAAAGTAAGTTCTAAAATTGTTTACCCTAAACATCAAAGACTAGATCACTTTATTCGAACATACTTATAATTAAAACTCTAATTTAAGAAATTCGCACAATCATCCCTTCCAGGAATCGCAAACATTGACGTCTCCTATTTAACTTCAATTAATCCCAAACGTAAATATTCAAGAGCTCTCAAATTAAGACTGCTTCTTATCAAATGCGCCTTATCTTCAAATCGACGTCAACCAATAATTCACCGCACTAATTAAAAGCTCCCAACCAACCAAAGGAGGAAGGGTCCTTCAATACGATTCGTCACCCGGGAAAAGGGCTCTTTTATGTTGGACCAATCAACAGTCTCCTTAATAGGTGCTGTAACGGCGGTGAACTTCAAAGAGCTCGCTTGTAATTACAGCAGTCATTAATCTGCTAAGATCAAGATACTTATAAATATCCCATTGTTTGCTTTAGGGCTTGCGGTACGTACTGCAATTGGTAACAATGAATCGCGATAGAAGATGTTGATGAAAACGATTTTCTGCAAAAGAATGAAAAATCGAATACATTTGAAATGGCGTGTAAAGAAGAAAAGAATCGAAATGTCATATTTGCTGTAAAGAAACGGGTAGTATTTCTCATATTTAAAATCTCACGTATGATTTAAGATATTTTTATATCCACAAATTAAACTGCGATATTTTTTAGTTTTGAAATAGTTGAAATTAATCAGCTAACTTATTAAAAAAATAAAAAAATCCGAATTTGGTTCACCTGTTTGAGAAATAAATTTTAAAGCTCAAATTTAATACTTATTATATAAGAATATTTAATATGATATGCATATTGATTTCAAGTTATCTTCTAAAAATATCAAAATTTTTGAACGGAAATTTTAGAAAAATATTTTTTTTATGAGCAACAATAAATCCATGCAAAATCTAGTACAGAATTAAATACAAAATATTAAATATTTTACTCAAAGTTATCAAAATAGCATGGAATATAATGTATATGTATAATTTGTATTACTTATTAAAACTTACTAAAATTGTCTCACTTTTTAAAATGATCACTATTATCTTAATTATTAAAATTCAATCCGACCAATAATATGACATTTTTTAATCTTAATTCCCAATAATTTAATTACCATTTCTCAAATGGGTTTTACAGTCAAATTCCAAAGACAAAAATTCCCATTTTTCCAAGTTGATACATTGATATAATATGCATTGCAATAATCCATTTCAATTCCTATTATTAGTTTACACCTCCCTATATATATTTAGTGCAAATTTTCAACCATTAATAAAATACTTTTTATTCATCCACTCTTTTTCAAATATATTTTTTAAAGCTTGTAAAGGATGACACTCGATGTTAATACAATGTTTTCAGATATTAATTCATTTATTAAATTTAATTTTTAATACTTTTAAATAGTTTTAGTTAATTGTAATGAAAATTAAAATTAGCAGACAGTAGCACAATCGGTAAAATGAGAGAATTTTTGTATTTTTCACAAGGTGAAAACTACGAGTTCAATTCTTGCGAAAATCAATCATTTTTTGATAAATTATTTATATTTATTGACATTATTTAATAAAAAGTGACTAAAATCAAAATTCTTTGTTAATCTAAGTATGAATTGACTTTAAGAGTTTTTTTATATTGTTTCTTACAAGTGGAGCAGATATTTTTTGTATCAAGTTGAATTAGTATAATAATTAATTTTATAATCTTTTATAAATGCAAATTCGCCAAAAAAAAACATCTTTATTCTGGTGTTCCATAGATATCTTATTGCTTAATTTCCTATAAGATACTAGATCCATTATTAATGATGAAATAAATAATAGATATCATTTAGAACAATCGAAAAAAATCTTTACATTCCGGGTTATAGACTTCATCTTTTCAAAATGGTGTTTCAAGATTTTCTTGACTGTAATATAGTTTCTGAAACTGCAAGATACTTCCTCAAGATAGTTTGTGGGAGAATTCATTTTACTTCTTTAAAGGGAAAAGTTGTTAATTTGCCTTCCGTTTGTGAGTATGTTTACATTCATATTTCTTATATAAAAATTTCCCCTTTTATTATAGGAAAAGGAAGAAGTGGTTTGCCTGCTTAAGGGAGAAAAAAATGACGAGCAGATTGCCTCCATAGGAGTGAAAAGATATGACGAGCAGTTTGCCTCCATAGGAGTGAAAAGATATGACGGGCCAGTTTGCCTCCATTGGAGTGAAAAGATAATGACGGGCCAGTTTGCCTCCATTGGAGTGAAAAGATAATGACGAGCAGTTTGCCTCCATAGGAGGGAAAAGATAATGATGAGCAGTTTGCCACCATAGGAGGGAAAAGCTAATGACGAGCAGTTAGGTTCCTGTTGAGAAAAAAGAACTAACGAGCAGATCGCCTCCTCTACATAAAAAAGAAATTACAGCAGTTTGCCTCCTTTATAGGAAAATAAGATGACAGCAGTTTGCCTCCTTTTTTTTCCTTTCAAAGAAGGCAAACTTCTGTCTTGCTTTGTTGTCGTCGTGAAGGCAAGCAACTTTTATCGGGTTGCTTTTTTTAAAAAAACAAACTTTGAAATTAAGAAATTAGAAATCAGTTTACCTTCCTTGGAATAGTGCAAAGTCTTGCCCTTTTATATTTGGCATTAAAGCTTTTTGAAAACAGATTCTCGTCATATTATATTATATATATATATATTTTTTTTATAATATATATATATATAGAAAGCAGCTTATCTTTTGAGAGAAGATGGGAAACAAATTTTCAACTCCTGACTTGAGAAATGATACCAGAAAAAAAATACCTTTTGAAATCATCTTCAAGGTGGTTGCATTTTACCTCAGATCCAGACTGGTCATGAAACAAAAATTATTGATTGTGGCCAGAAGAAAATTTTCAAGATGTCTTTAACAAGCCAACCAGGATAGATATTGGCTAATAAAACTGATCTATTAAGGGTATTCTAATTCGGATACCAAAACAGTAATAACTGTAAATCTGTAGTATTTTGCCAGATAAAGAATTTGCAAAATTATACCTTGTCTAAGTAGCTTCAATTACCGTTAATTTAATTAAATTGTCACACTGTAGGTATACATGACAAGAATCCATATATCAAAAATGTAAGCAAAAACATACAGGTTGTGTAAAAATTAATTTACAGCACTAAGCTGAAAAAAACATTCCAATTGTTACAGACAGTATGGCTTTTTTTTATTGAAATGAATATAGAAATGATTTCAGAAATTTAAAATGTTAAAACTTCTAGATCAGCAATTTTTTAAAAAAAAATCAATCCTAGATACTGTTTTGAACAAAGTCAAAAGCGTTAGATTTTCTTGTCAATAGCTTTAATCTCCGTTTGGAAAAGTAGAATAGATTTTTTTAAATTGACTATCATCTTCTTCGAAAAATTAACCCATATTTAGGATAAAAATTTCAATTTTTTTATATTAAATGCGATTTTTGATTACGAAGGTATATGAAATAAAATGTAAGTGACAAAAGCCTATTTCCTTTTATCTTCTCCCCCCCCCCTCTGCAAGCTTAGCTACATCAAAAGATTCTATAAAGTTATTTTAATACAAAGTTGTAACTTAATTAAAATTCACATTGTAAAACAGAATTTTATTACAATCTTTTAAGAGGACAAAAGATCAGCTTAGTTCAAACCTCACTTAAAAATATTTTTGTTCCCAAGAAACTCCGACAAATACTCACTTCCAACAAAACCAACCTTTAAGACTTCAATTTAATTTCAATCAATCTTAAAAGCAAACATTTAATAGCTCTCAAATTAAGACTGTTTCTTATCAAACGTTCCTTATCTCTCGTTCGACGGCAACCATAATTCACCGCTCTAATTAAAAGTCTCCGACCAAACAAAGGAAGGTAGATGCCTCAATACTATTCGTCACAGTGGGAAAAGAGCTCTTTTGTGTTCAACCAATCAGCAGTCTTCTTGATAGATGCTGTATTGGTGGTATTCTTCAAAGTTCTCGCCTCTAATTACAGCAATCATTAATCTGTGTACGATCAAGTCGGCTATAAATATTGCATTGTGTACAATCGATAACACCATTTTCCGATAGAGGGTGTTTACTAAAACATTTCTATTAAACAAAATGGAGATAGTAATCAATTTTCAAATAGTTTGAAATAATGAGAAATCCTGAAGTCTTGATTTGATGCTAAGAAAGCAGTATTAATGCAATGAAATCAAATTTTAGATACTTTTTTGTATGTTGAACCAGTAGGACATAATTATTTTAAGCAGTTTTAATTGTTCATTGCTAATGTTTAACTTGAAACTAGTTTGCCGTTTCTATGAAATGACGTCATTTTCAAATAGCAGTACTAATTTATCGTTTGGCTTCTTACTTTTAATTAATTAATCCCGTACCACTAAGAATTGTGAAAATATCGTTTGGCGTTTTCAATCCATTTTTATGAAATTATGTAATTCAACTCATGTTTATTCTTCAATGATTTTTTTACATGTTATAAAACCGCAATTCTAACTACATTTCTATGAATTATAAGGGCTTCTTAAAGAACGTTACAAATATTAGAATATAATTTTAAAATCGAGCTGCATTATATTAATTGGAATTTATGACAGAATTTTAGAATATTTCTGTAATAGTAAATTTGATATGATAATTTGAAATATTAATTATTACTCTCAATTACTGAAAAGTAACATAATCGACAGTAGTAAAAATATTTTTTAACAATTCAGTGTTTTTTTCTTATAATTAAAATAATAAATCAAAATTACAGCTCTTTTTTAAGATTTGAGAAGCTTCAACAGAAAATAAGATTATGTTAAACTTAGTTAAGAGTATTTTTAACAAATTAGATAATGTTTTTTAAACTTTCATTTACGGAGTATTAAAAAACATAATTATCAAAAAACATTCGAACACGAAATTTCGACAAAATGGAATGTTTCAAGGCTATATTCTTCTGCATGCATTTATAAAGTGTGTGAAACTTAGAATGCATGTGAAGAATGATATTGACTAGATGAATGATATATAGTATGTGATATTTACACAAACATTACAAATTCCTAGCGAATTTTCAAAAAAGTTTCTACACAAAAAGTTCAACAGTCAATCTATCCGAGTACAAGCTAAGGATTTATTTATAAAATGTGAAAGTCTACTTGAGTAAAATTTACTTTTAGTAAAATTTTTCATTCCTATTAAGACTCTAAAGTGTAGAATTCGTTACTATTTTTTAACCAAACCTTTGGAAGATCGACCTTTTGTCGTCTGCACTTTCGAATGATTACAAAGGCAATAACATTGAAAAAGAACGAATTCCATAAATAACATTTTGTAGATGATCTTCCATTAAAATTGTAGCACCGTGAAAATTTTTGAACTCAATCAAACGGGAAACAAGGTGTTAAAAATACTTATTAGCTTTTGTTCACAATGCAAAAAAAAAAAAAACACGTTTAAGGAGTTCTGAAACAAAGATCCGAGTACCTAAGGAATTTATCGCCATGCTCATAGCCCATATTTTTCAGAAGGGGGGTGATTATATTTTAATGAGGAATAGGTGAGAAAGTTTTGAAGACACCGTTTTTAAGTAACACTCTAGCTATTTTGGTATTTTTAGTCTAGTTACATTAGCATCATGTACTAAATCAACACTAGAGCCTTTTTGGGATGGACCTTGTAATTTTGATTCACAGTCAGTTGACGAGGACGACACCTTAGCTGGCACTCCTTCTCCACATCACACCAAGTGGGAGGACGTTTCGCCTGATTGATTTAATGTGTAATAGACCCCATTAAACGACGGCTCTTCAGTTGAATTGGGTTTCAAACCTGAAAATCCTACCCTCAAACGCCAGCACCTTACCACCAAGCCACCACGACCCCCATCTATTTCGGTACGGATACGTTTCTAAGCAAACAACTAAGCAGTAAAAAAGTAAGGAATTTATAAGAATCGATATTTTACCCCTTTAAAAAAGCTTTAAGATGTTGGAAAAATTACTTTATACAAACACAAGTTTTTTATTAAATATTCTTAATGTTTGAACAATTCTCTTTATAAAATCCTTTCAATTTTGTTTCTATGCTATAATATAAATAGCCCCGTACATGAAATCTGTTTTGTTCATTTCGATAGGATCTTATAAATAATTCTTCAATACTTTCATTTGTCTTAACTTCTCATGTTTAATGTATTCGATTAATAATTGAAACTGTCTGCTTAAAGCCATTTTTATCCAAATCTCACAAATATAGTGTTACAATCACGTAAAAAATTTCAATATCCGAGCTGTTACCAAATAACAAATTATAAATTAGGCCTAGATGTTTTCGCACGTGTTCAATATATAAATTTATAGAGTAAATAACATCTAGTGGAGGACAATTTTTTGAATTTATTATCACTTTCACCATATCTTGGTGTTGTTTTAACAATATCCATATTAAAAGAATTTTCGACACGACATAATTATGTATCCACTGAATCCAAAAATCCGCAAAATATGACGATACAAAAATTTAGACGTCTGGCCTTATTAAACGTGCTTAAAGTTTTACTTAGAAAAAAAATCAACAAACATTAATTCATTTTCTTCATTATTGGAGCTTATTAATCCAACGACACGCAACCTAAACAACAAGAAACCTAATAACCCTCCACACTTCCGATTCAAAAATCAACTTATGTCATTACCATTATGAAGAGAAAAATCCCAGGTTGTAATATTAAATAAAAAGATATCAACGATACAATTTTACGCTTAGCTTCTTTTCTAGCGCGGCATTAACACCGAGTCAAAACTGATTAAATCTTGCATCTGCTATTAAAAATACGAAAAGCAAGCGAGCGGCTCTTGGCAAAGGTGTGAGGGCGAAAACCGTTTTATCGTAGAGAATTGATTAAGTTACCTCGTACGGGCACTTCATCATCACCATTAAGCGCAGGAAAGGTTGAAATCAATTTTTATGACTGTCATTAGTATAGCGCGCCCGTATAGTAATTACCTGCTCCCAACATTCCTCTGACGGGCTGTTGCGAAATTTTAGTTTTGGTGCAGTTGGAAATTAAATTTTGCGCGGTTTAACTACACGGTTGAATACTGGGGCTTTAAAAGCCAAGAATTATATCGAACATACTATGATTTTAAAAGAAATATGGTATACTACAAAATTTAACTATTCGATGTAGTACTCTTATTATCTAACAATTTAAAATTTCGCTAACTAATATCCTTCATAATTTCTTGCGCTATTCGCACTCTTTTTGTTTATAAAGGGTATCCCAAAATTGGAGCAATGTTTGAATTTTCCAACATTTCTGCAATCGAATATTGGCAATCATATTGAAAAGAACCATTTGGCAGGTGATAGTTTAAGGTTAGTAATAAATGGGGAGCTGTTAAACGACAGAACAATGTGTTAACAAAGAATATTAATTAAAAATGAGTAATATAAAAAAAATTTAATCAATTCCTAATTAGAAAAAAAATTATTTTAGCCACTATTTAATAAATAATTACAATTGTTGTTGTTCCCGTGTTCCGCTTAAGGAGAAATTCAGTAGTTTGCAAGTATGAGATATGATCACAAACCCTTTTTACGGAGAGGATTTCCTTCTTGCATTTCATTCATTCATTCATCCACAGATTCTAATTTAAATCTGAAACAGAGAAAGATCACCTCTGATCCAGTACCCTCAGTGGTATTACTCTCCGAATGGAAAAATTTGCAACCACGGCAGATTTATCGTCCACCACACACGGGGAATCTTCGACTGTCAGGTTCGATCTCGCAGCCCAAAGGATCCGAATCCAGCGCCTTACGAAACAGGCTATCCCAGTCTAACAATTACAGTTACTATATATAATTGATCAAAAAACTATACTAGAGCTGAATTTTTAAAGCCAATTGAGGCAATGCAAAATGCGGTAATTTTCTACACCAGTTGGGATAATGCAATACAGATTAGAAATGTTTAATTTCCTTTATTCTGCATTATTTTAATTCGATAGTACCTCAACATAAATTGTAAAAATTGATTCATTTACAATGTTTAATTTTAAATTCATCAAACATTGTGAAAATAAACAGAACCGTTTAAAATAATCGGCTGAAATCACGTTAATTCCAAACTTGTTAACGTGGGGAAACCTCATTTTTGGAGAAAAAGACAGTTTAATTGATAAACAATTAATTAATTAATATTCGAAAAACTGTATTAACATAAAGTGTCACCCACTACAAGTAAAAAAAAAATGTTTTCGAAATCGAGTGGACGAGTAAAAAGCATTTTATTAAAAATTGAAAAATGGAATAAGATATATAGAAAGAGTGTGCGCAAATAGTAGGAATTAAAAAATAGGACTTTTTTTAATTTTATTTATTTATTGAATCGGAAAGAACAAATGATAAGGTTTTGTTCGAAATAGCATATAGGGTATATGGCCTCCCCAGTCTTGCTGGAGCATAACAAAATTTTATCCAAGTTCTCCATTACCTTTTTAACATGAATGGTTCAGCTCGACTTTCTACCTTCAATACACGCGTGCTTGTGGGTTTGTTGATACAGGCCTTTGACTTCATATATCCCAACAAAAAGAAATGCAATGGTATTAAGTCACACGATATAAGGGGTACAAATCTCTATATGTGGCCGCCAGACTCATTTTTAGAATATTTTTCAAGAATGATATCACGTTCTATTATGAAAGGTCCATTTTTACTAACTTTAAAATGGCAGCTGTCAAACGATCTTTTAATAAGGTTGTCAACACTTTAATGCACAAATGGTAACAAATGCAAATCTTGCGTAATTTTGAAACATCCTTTATTAAGAATAAAATGTGTAAAGTAATTTTGACAGTGTAGTGAACAAACTATTCATAAAACACTTTACTTTAGATTAAAATAGTGCATAATTAGAGAGATATTGTAAGGAAGTCACCACTTTGTCTCCTGCTGGAAGAGACACATGATCGAACAATGATACTCCTAGCCGGCGGTGAGGCTATTCATCCTTTGTTGACCATTGTGTTTCTCCCGTTCTTAGAATTTGAGAAAGACAGGTAAGGGATCATACAGGTTTTTGGCTCATTAAAGCAGTAAACCGGGTCGAAATACCAGACGGGACTATTTCGTCTATGGACCACCCCAACTGGGAAGGGTTCCGATAACCAACAGCAGATGTTGTTTACGACCCGTTGAAGAAATTAGTGTTTCCTCGAACCCATTGTAGAAAGAATGCAGATGCGAACAGCGGGTAGTGTGAAGGTTCTGATAAGGGGTGGATGTCTCAGAAACCTTCCCACGACGTGATGGCGCGTCAGTGGGAGTAGAATGATTGGACAATCGGCATCTCCAGCGCGCCAATATCGCCTGAGAGGTGGAGCTTCGCGACCGTTAAAAAGGGATTCGAGAAGCCAAGAGGAGAGGGGAGAGGAGAGGAGACAAGCTGATCCGGAGGACGAGACGAGCTGTGAGAAGTGCTGAAGTTGAAGAGATACCACGTGATCTCGAGTTTGTTAGAAAGATCTACCGGAAGTAATCCGTAGATCTCTGGAGCTACAGGCAGTAGCCGAATACGCAGACAGCTTGTGAATTCCCGGCATAGTTGTCGAACGGACAATCCGTTGTAAATATTTCCTGTATCTAACCTAGATGACGTGTTTTTGTATAAAGCTGTAAATAAACCCTTTGTGTATAACACGCTACCATTTTATTTGGCCGCCCAAGGTCAAGTCTTTACAATATTATATATAGGGGAGAGAGAAATATAGAATACTTCGCATAATTTCGGCATATTTTGGCCGAAATTCAATACAATCATTAGAATTCTTCACCTGTTGATGCATCAGTTACATTGCTTATAACATAGAACCGCCGTAAAGTTTATGTATAACACGTATTTTTAAGACTGAGAAAAAAAATTGAAATCTTTCAAATCACTATCAAAATAATCTTCCAAACTATTGTTACACTTATTCATTCATGGCACACGATAAATTTTGTAATTATACAGAAAAATAATAATGTATAAAATCAATTAATACACATACACGGCGCGAATGACACTTGATAACGCGTGCTTAAAGTATCGGCAAACGTCCACGAGTATAACACATTTCTACGCATTTTGACTTCAATAACATATCACTAAGGTAGCTTGTTTTGAGCACCAGTGGGATAGAGAGGTCAATTGTTTAGTTGCACATACTCCTACACACGTCTTATAAAGAAAATACTATTATTAATATTAAACACCAGGTTCTTTTGGCTACCAAATGGTTCGCTCAGAATCATAGGTTACTAAAAGTATTAATTATTTTTGTTTGAGTCTGGTAATGGCTTCCTCAATAAAATTCAAAACTTCAGATTTAAATAGACCTTATTTCGGAAATTTTACACCATCCCCTTCATTGTGTTATAAATGTCCGACCCCATTGTTTTTGTATAGCTTTAGGCATGCTATCAGACCATAGAAAAAAGCAGCAATGTCTAAAAATGTTCAAACTTTTTAAAAAAATTTCATTATTTGATTCTGAAGTTATGCATCAATTTTAAATTCATAAAAATCCTAAAACTACTTAAAATTCACTTTATACTGAGATCAATTCAATTTGGAAAAATAGGCCAAATCTTCCTAGATTGAACATTAACAACAGGAAAAGGATAAGGATGAAATATTAGTAACAACAATGAAATCGATTTAATTTCCACTTCAAGCAGTGAAAAGTATTGGGAATACATGTAAAACGATTTGCTGTGTTCTCATATATGAAATATAGAGAAAGTATTGTAATCGTCGGAAAGTTCGTACTCAATAATTTGACGAATCTCCATCTACTATCTGAAATTACGACTAAAGTTGGTTTGTCTCAAAATTGGAGGCAAAACAAAACTCAGGCATGTCTACCCGTCAGTTCAAATATGAACTAACATGATAATTACAAAACATTCGAAGTACACATTTAACATATACATTGTAGTTGATTGAATTTAAAGTAAATTTTAGAAAATAAACAAATGCTGAAATATTAAGGATATAAATTAGTAAAAATAAAAAATTTCACCACATTCTGTCTCTTTCTAAAACCAGTGGGTATGATTTATCACAGATTATTACAAAAAATATGTATATGGGTATGATTACCACAGATTACAAAAAAATTCATCACAGATTATTTGTTAAACATTTCATGGCATTGATGAACAATAGTTGCTACTTATTAATTTGTCTCCGGAATTTTAGCAGTTTTTCTGAACTTAGCTTGGCATTCTTCGCGAGTTATTTGGCGATTAATCTCTAAATGCCTTAACAATAGGCAAAAATCGAATTTCAGTTATAGACACGTTTTTCTCAGCCGAATTGTCAGGCACAAAACAGCAACTGTGTTCACAAAATTTCATACCAAATTTTATATATTTAGACATTGCGTTTTCGAATTATTTCGTTCAAGAGTCTGAAAATATATACAGACAGATAACCAACCCTTTCTTAAATTTTTCGCAAATTTTGACAAGTGCGTGGACTCTAGATATTAAAACTGTGCATCGAATTTTACCTATCTAGCACGTTCCATTTTTTAACTATCCTATTAGTTTACATTCAAACAACTGGTCCTCCATACTTCCCGTGAGCTTATTTTAAATACATTTTGTTAAATATTGGAGTTTGCTATAAGAACAGAACACCAAATTTCTCCCATCTAGCTCAAAGGGTTTTAGAGTTATCTTTGTCATAGGCAGGTAGATGGACCTTTTCCAAAAAACTCAGGAGGGTCTCAAACCGGGAGATACTCAAATTCTCAAATTCGAATCATTTGATGATAATTATATTTTTTCTATACTACGTAAAAAGAAAGTAAAAAATTATACTTATTCGTCGATCAGGTGGGGGAAAAGGTGCAACCTTGTGGTGGGGTGCTCGGGGGTTCTAATAAAATAGGTTTTGTGTAACAATTAGTTATTAGAAAAAGTTACGTTACACACAACACAAGATAATTTTCAAAATTAATACAAAAACGAAGAAAAGTTAGAGATACAGGAGTTGGACAAAAATATGGGAACACCTAAAAAAACATAATATCATGCCTAATACCATGTAGGACAACCATTAGCATTTAAAACTGATTGAATTCTGTTAGGTATCAATAAATACAGGTCCTGTATGGTTTTCAAGGGAATCTTATACCATTCTTCCTGCAAAACAGTGGCAAGTTCAGTTAGAGACGATGGAGGGGGTAGCGATCACGCACCTTTCTCTCTAAAGTAGACCACAAAGGCTCAATAATATTGATATCTGGTGACTGGTGGACAGGGGAGATGTGACAAATCCTCCTCGTGCTCACAAAACCAGTCTTGCACGATGCGAGTGGTGTGAATTGGGGCTCTATCGTCTTGGTACTCAGTATTACCATTGGGGAACAAATACTGTACCATGGGATGGACTTGATCGGCAAAAATGGTTACATAACCTTTACCTGTAATGCGACCTTCCAAAGTAATCATGGGGCCCATGGAATACCACGATTTGGCAGCCCAAATCATGACAGAATCCCCGCCATGTTTGACTCTTGGCAGCAAGCAATCTGAATCGTACGCTTTTGATGGCGTTCGCCAGACGTAAACTCGGCAAGAGGTTGGGAACAGCGTGAAATAAGATTCATTTAACCAAATGACCGTCTTCCATAGCTCCATCGTTCAGGTTTTATGGATTCGACACCATCTTTTCCTGTAACAGGCATTTGCATTACTGATGAGGGGTTTTGGAATTGCAACTCGTCCTGAAATTCCCTGCTTATGGAGTTTCCTTCTTATTGTTTTAACGCCGACAGGGTTTGCAAGACCGACATTAACTTCAGAAGTTATTTTTGCAGCTGTCGTCTTCTTATTTTTCGTCACAATAATCTTCAATGACTGTCTGTCACGATCACTCAACACACATTTTCGTCCACGTTGTGACTTAGCAGAGGATGTTTTTCCGCTGTTTCTGTATGCAGTATAAATCCTCGATACCGTGCTTCTTGAGACACTAAACACTTCGGCTACCTTGGTTACAGAAGCACTTACCATTCGAGCTCCCACAATTTGCCCACGTTCGAATTCACTTAACTCAGACATAATGCACTATCAACTACACAGAACACTAGTCTGACAACAACTGACACTTACAACGTATTAAGTACATTGTAAAGATGGCGTTACTGAGGAAACACAGCAGCGCATCATACAGGCTCATCTAGAATCAACAATTACTTTTAAGCAAGCATTTCACAAGGTGTTCCCATATTTTTGTCCAACCCCTGTATGTTCATGTCCGTTGCTAGGGCTTCACTGGCGTTTTCGCCTTTTGCGCTCACCAGTGTAGGTGGCGTAGCAGTTCCGGTTACAGTTAATCCGATTAAGTTAATAGTGGCTGCTACAACCTCAATTTAATGTGATGGAAAAAGTCCTTTTCATGCACAAAATAAAATTTTGTGTATTTGTAGCCAATATCTGAATCCAGTAAAAGAAAATAGTTAATTTGTATCTTATACTATAATACGAGGAATGGTTGTCAAGTCGAAAATCGCCCCAGAATTAATAAACTCCGGTAAACTTGGGGGTCTGGGGT
Organism: Argiope argentata; assembly: GCA_026289955.1. Lineage (NCBI taxonomy): Eukaryota > Metazoa > Arthropoda > Arachnida > Araneae > Araneidae > Argiope > Argiope argentata. The sequence goes on from JAOUZG010048027.1 coordinate 1,153,819, forward strand.
TTTTGGCCACGAGGAATCGATTGGCGCCGATTTTGAACCGCTACGGTTGAGCAGTTCGGAGTTACAGATAGGATATTTTCAAACTTTATTAGTTCGCCATAATGGCTACTTAAATTTTCAAGTGGTAACGTGCTGCCATCTATAGCCAATATGCCATCTATATCAATATTCATATATATATTTTTTTCATTTCATGCAGACACGTGATGAAAATTGCATTTTTATATGTTTAATGCGCAATAATAATTTATTTTTTTAAAAAATTTGAGTTTTTGTCAATCTGATGGCAACATATTAATAAAATAATTTTTTCCCTTTTACTCGTAACGCATGCTTGGAGCTTAAGTTTTAATTTTATCATGCTTCTCCGAAACTTGGACGTCTCTGAAGGAATGTGCAACGGAACACGATGGATTGTCACCGAACTTTGCAACAACATCATCAAGGCTGAGATCATCACCGGTGAACACGCAAGCCGACAAGTACACCTTCCAAGGATCACGCTCGACTCCAGCAAATCACAGCCTGGCGCAACTATGCAACGGCACCAATTCCCAGTTACTCCAGCATTCGCCATTACGATACACAAGTCACAAGGCCAAACATTCGAATTCGTCGACGTGCTTCTCCTCACGACGGTCTTCGTGCACGGAATGCTCTACGTCGCGTTTTCAAGAGTCAAGCGTCAAAGTGCGTTGAAGGTCTTGCTGCCTCCTGAGAATCCAACCCACACCCGAAACGTCGTATGGAAAGAAGTCCTGAACAAGAGAAACTCATCAGCTGCACCTGCCTCTCCGACAAGAAACTACCTGGACAACATGGAAGACTTCGCAATCGATGATTAATGTTTATTATGTTTATGCTGTTATAGGTTTATAATTGTTTCTTATGTATGTATATATGTTTGGTTTTTCTAAATAAATTTATCAAAAATATTGAACTTCAACACACTTCAATCTTTACACTGCTCACTTTGTACCATTTCTTTAATTGTATAATTTTTTGTTATCAATTACATTTTATTTCCTATGACTTTTCAAACTTTACCTTTGCATGGAATAGTTCCCTTTCCAAACTCTAACTTTGTTTAGAATAGTTTACAATCGTGCACTTTGACCGGTTATCTTTTCACCAATGGGTTCACAAATTTTCTTATGGCATGTATTGTTTTGATAAATCACAATTGAAAATTTAAATATTCTAGTTAGCTTCGATACCTGTTTTCTCCGAGCGGAGCTCGGTCACCCGCTGGTTATCTTTAATTCAAAATAATAAATAAATTTAATTTTAATGAATAATAATAACTTTCTTCACGTGATTCGAGTAGTTTATTTTTGATAGTAAACGAAATAATAAAACTTCTTATCATTAGCGCTAAACTCAAGATACTATATAATTTTCATTTTAATATATTTTATTCCAAACTCGATAAGAAGTAACAAAAAATCCAATTATTATCAAAGCTTCTATTTTAAAAAAATCTTATTTTAACAGTATCATAAAAGTAAAAGTTTGTTTTATTAATTACAGATAAAATAGTTAGCTTTATTTTCCTTTTTGAAGCGCTAATATAGGTTCTAAACTGATTAAAATCTTCCATTTGCTATTAAAACTGCAAAAAAATAATAAGCAAGCAGTTTGATGAAAAATATGAAAACGATATCGTTTCACCGTTCTGAATTGATTAAGTTACTTCATCGTAATCGTTAGGTAAGGGAAAGTTGAAATCAATTTTTATGACAGTCGTTAGTAAAACCCGCTCGTGTATGATAATTACCTGGCTGTAACATTTTGCAGACAGGCCGTTAGAAAGTTTTCGATTTGATGGAGCTAGAAATTTAATTTTGCACAATTTAACTAAATGGTTAGAGGGTCGAACTTTGAAAGTTGGTACTAACCAATTTGAGGTGACGATTTTAACTATTCATTGGTTTTGATGAGTATTTTTTTTCTGTAAATGAAAATTTTTAAGAAATTGCTACTTTCTTTAAAGTCAGAAATCAATAAAAACAGCACAAACTTTTTATTTACGTTTAATTTCGAAATTATTCATAATGGTTTCAAAATAAAATAAAGATTAAAATGAAATCTGCTATGCATATTTTAATGTATCATGTCAGAAAATAATTTCTTGAACGGCCAAGCAGCACGTGCTCGTGCAAGTTAAATTATATTTTTATTCATTTTAATGGTTTCGTTGAATGAGTCACTTTAGTATCGCAAACGATCCAAAAAAACTTTGTCTCGCATTGATTGTTTAAAAAAATATCGCATTTCCTATTTATTTCCTTTCATATGATCACGTGCTCTAAATGACATTTTTCTAGGTTTTATTTGTTGTACTCATTCACTTTTTTTTTAATCAAAGATTTTGTAAATGCAAGGGTAACGCGTTATTAAAAGCTGATTTTTTTAAATGCTCGTGTCAATAATAAACATTTTATTCTTCGCCAACACATTTTTATTGACGTATCCCAACAACATCCTGTTTTAACAAAGCAAAACTAACCATTTTATTTATACCATGAGCATTATTTAACGATGCAATACTTTAATTGATTATGAATTAGGAAAAGTTCTTGTATATTTACTTTCGTATGACGAAACATAATTCGATACATCTTAAACCCTTTGACCTTGGACGGGGCTTCTCACTGTTCAAGACGGTGTATCGTTTCAAAGTTTTATTATTTTTAATTGCGATTTTGAAAAAATATTTAAAAAATGGTAAGAAGTTGTAGATTAATTCTTCGGTAAAATTCAATTTAAAAATATAATAAATATTTTTTCATAGCAATAAAAGAGACCTTGTATTAGCTAAATAATTTCGTATCGAATTACTTTTCCTTGTGCAAAGGGTTAATCCATTAATTTATTTTAAAACTTATTATTGAAGGCGAGTTAACGGCGTTTTATATGAAAGTCTACACTAATCTTCAGAAATGGTAGCCCTGAAACTTTCTCTTATTATTTGAAATAATAAGAATTTTTTATTTTGCAGCCCTAAACACGAACATTTTATGCTTCTTAGTTACATAAGGAAACCGTGAATACATTTCGGATGGAAACTACTTTTTTCTACAGAAATATAATTCGCGTAACAAAATGACATACCAAATTTCATGAGTCTAATTTGTAGCATTTTTAAATTCACATGCATCGTTTCCGTTTATACAAGTCGAACACTACCTGTTAACCGATTTGATAAATTTAATACGGATGTACAGTTTAAATTGTGAAAACCATGTGGAAACTTTTAGTACCTTGCATATTTAGCAATCGTATTTTATTTACACGTGGACAGGTAGACAGACAGAAAGGAAGAGATTCCATATAAAATTTGATACAAAATTATAAATTCGGAAATAAGTAACATACCAAATTTCATTTGCCTATTTCATATTTAAATTATCACGTGCTCATGAAGATAGGCATAGTTCCCAAAAAGAGTTGTTTTTTTTTTATTCAGAAAAATCATGAAACGTGCAAAGTTGTCAGGTTTATTTTGTACGTTTATATTTTTTCTGTACTTTGCGCACGAGAAATTAAAATATGAGTAAATATTAGCTGTCGAAATAGAAGTTGAATGGCATGAATAGAATCAAAAACTGTTGATCAGTTAAATATTTCCAAAGGGGGGGGAACCTACACAGTTTCAATAAATATGAATCAAACTAATTTTAAAATATACTCTAATATTTTTTATAGTTTATCTTTTTACCAGTGCTTCTCAAATTTACTAGAAGATGGCACCACGAGAAAAAAAAATCAGAATTTCACTCAATGATTAATCTAGAATTATATTTGAAAATGCAAAAGTGTATTGACATCAAGAATATTTAAAATTTCTCTAACGCGTCAGAAAGCGAATGAAAAATTTAAAACCAATATAAAAAATATACATGAAATAATTCAAGTTTCATAAAAAATCAAGGTAAAAGGATATAAAAATCTGAAAAATTCATAAATTTTATATCTTGACACTTCTGATTACAGTGTCTTTACAAAAAGTAAGTAAATCATTACATTATTTACAGTGTCTTTTTAAAAAGTAAGTAAAAATATACGAGAAATACTACAAAAATTATAGTAGTAAAGTAAAAGCTTTATTTCCAGAAATTAGTAAATGATCAAACGAAATTATTTTAAAAAATTAAAAATAAAGTTTTTAAAGAACCAATTTTTTTTAATACATTGTGTTAAAAACATCCCTAAATCATATTATATTCTTTTTCTCCTGTATTATTTTGAAAGCTAAATAATAATGTCATTATAAGCAGCATTCTTTAAAAACAAAGCAATCATATTAAAGTCTGTAGCACACCGTTTTTTGAATGTTTAAGCCTTGTTTTTACAGCATCGAGCATCAAGTTCATGTGTTTCTGACAGATGGAATATTTATTTACATTCTACTTGAGTTTTCTTTCCCTCTTTCGAAAAGTGAATTTAAAAATTTCAAAAATGAAAGTCTATAAGTCATAAAAATCTATTCCAGCGATGATTTTGACAGAAATTTTTCTGTGATGTTATGGAATCGATTCATAGAATTAAGATTTTTTTTTTAACATTATTGAAAAATTCATGATCGTATAAAACAACTTAAACTTTTTGTAGAAATTATTTTCCTCTTTGATAAGATTGTATTTTCTCTTATTCCTTTGAATAAATACAAGGATATTTTAAAAGAAAATAGAGATGTAAGATTCATATAAAAGATTATGAGAATTGTTAAAATCTTTCGAAATGTCTATATGTACCAATCGCATAAAATGAAATTCTAATTAAAGACTTTTAATTAATCTACTTGTTTCATATTAGCAAGTGTTTTGTCTCATATTTGCAAGTCGTTCTAATCCGTATGAGCTGAGATTTAATTTTATAAATTAACAACTTTTTTAATCTAAATAAATGATTAATCAAGAATCAAACTTTTCTAAAACCATTTATTGTCAAGTTTCTAAAAAGGAGCAGGAATTTATTTGGAGACTTGGACTTTTATCGGAAAGTTAAAAAACCTCTTCCACTCAACCAATAAGATATCAATTGATGTTAATAAAATAATTGTGGATAAAGAAAAATATTCATAAACAACAGGGTGTGATGTTCTCGAATCATTATGGTATAATCTTTAACGAAGATGCTATCAACCTTCCTTTAGCCAAAAACTATGAATCTTCAGCAAGATTGTAAACGCTACAAGGGCTCAAATTTTCCGTTTTATAGAGTGCTGCACATGAGTGTTTTGTACTTCTTTGTAAACGATGAGTGGCCAAATTATTAGAACCATTTGACATTTATACGAAAAACTCCCGTAAATTCAATTTTTTGTCTCTTGAAGACAGGGACACTATAAAAAAAGGAAAGAAGAATAAATGAAACATCAATTTCCCTGAGTTTCTTGTGAAGAAATAGGGGGAAATTGGATTAACTGATTCTGAACTTTGGGTTGTAGGTGCTTGAAGTGTCGAAATAAGTATCAGCAAAACGGTTGCAATAGTGCGTTTAGGAGACCAAAAGTTATTAATATTTACAGAGAGTGGACTATACCTAGGGAAAAATCCAGTCTCAATGTCATACTTGGGATTGTGACAAGCTACTGAATGTTTGATTTGAAAGGAAACTTACTAGATTTGACCAGTCCAACAGAAGCATCGGTCGATCAAACCTTAATCAAGGAGAAACTAGGAAGGTCTCTGAACAAACTGTTGATCGCTCTTTATAATGTAAAGTCTATATAAAACGACGACTTTTTGAAAACCTCTACTGTCCACCCTCAATAAGAGCAGATGTTTCTAATTTGAAAGATTGAAATGGATAGTAAATGCTGGGGAAATGATCATGTAGTCCGATGAACTGTACTTTTCAATCACACCATGCATATGAAGGTATACAAATACGGGAATAAATCTAGTACACAAGTGTGGATTCCAGGGGTATTTTCATAATACTAAACCAGGTAGAAAAAATATTATGGTTTGGAGGATGTTTCCTTAGAATTGTGTGGGTTCTTTGATTGTTATATGACAATTACTGAATGCCCAAAAGTATTTAAATGTTAACACAGATCAAGTGTTTCTCGCTATATTAATGCTGTACTGTGAGAGGGGGAGGAGAATACTTCCAGAAGGATAAGGCGCTAGTCATAAAGTTGGCAATATCAGTAGATGGTTTGATGGCAATATCAGCAGATGGTATCGGAAAAGCATAACCGACTTTACTTAGCTTAATTGTCTTGCACAAACACTAAGCAATTTGTGGTATAAGATCTAAAGGGCCATCAGGAAGCTTTATCCAGTGCCGTCGAATCTTACGGAAATGGAAAATGTATTTCATCGGATATTCTCTCAAATGCCTCTTACCACTAACCAGCCCTTCAGGGTCCCCGCCTAGAGGAACATATACAGCATTAAAGAGTAAGAGGTGGTTCAATATTATAGCAATTGCGTAATTAAAAAAGATTCAACTCGGAGCAATTTTAATGAAAAGATAGAATAAAGAGATTTGGTATATTGAGTTTTTGAGTACAGTCAAGTATTGAATTACAAATGACAGCCAATAAACAGTTCATATGATAAGGAATTTGTTTAAAAACCGACAGAAATCAACGATTTTGATTCTAAAACTGTATGTTAAACTATATTTAATTCTTTGCATTTTGTGGATATCGTATTCACTCGTAATTTGACAAAAAGATGGATAAAGTTTCTCCTCATTGATACATTGAGAATTGATGCCATGCCTTGTTTGCATTAAAATTTACGCATGCCTTGTTTGCATTACAATTTACGCATGCCTTGTTTGCATTAAAATTTATGCCATGCCTTGTTTGCATTAAAATTTACGCATGCATTGTTTACATTAAAATTATACTTGCATTGTATATCTGCATAGTTCACAAAGCAAAAAAAAAAATTGGTTATAATATCACAAAATTTTGAGGATGCTTGAATCGGATGTTTACGTTTCTAATAGATCTTTAAAATTATGGGTTTGTCTCCAATAGAAAGGTTGATGTGCACAATACACAGAGTAAAACAATTAAGATGACTTTAATATCAAACCATTTGGCAAAATCTTGAAGTTATATTTAAATGATTTATCTAACAACAAATATAACCTATGTTACTAAAGAACCAGCTTTTCTCTGAGATAATCAAAGGGATTTTGGTATTAGCTGTTGCCGGTTCTTTCAAAAGATGTCCACGAAACTCAACGAAGTCCTTGCATTTCATACATGTATGAGTTGTGTAAATGAAATTTTCGTTCATGCAGTGCACTAATCGAATCACCCAAGTCGAGTTCATCTGAAACACCATCCTGCATTTCCGAACCATTAACCCTAAACCATTTAAAAGACTATTTTTCAGCCAAATAATCACTCCACCCCCCTAAATCACACGACTCGATTACTTCTCATTCAACCTTCCCAAACAGGTGTTCGTGAAGCAGTAAATTAGGAGAGTCCTCTTATCATTCGATGATCCCCTTTTATCAAGTTCTCAGATGAGCGATAAAATCTGCAAATGAACCACCTGAAAAATTGATCGCTAAGTGATTAATTGCCGAATTATTCAGATCGCCCGGAAGTGGATCGTTAATTACGCCGATGAACAACTGCACCATTAAAGACTTACGCTCCGATAAAGGATCAGAACGCGTCAGGAGTGCGTGGCGGCATACGGGGAACTTCAAAGAGATGTTTATGAAATTGAGTGGCTGCCTTCCGAGATATTTTTCACACGTTGACTACGGAGCTTATTTGGGAAGGGATCGAACGACCATGTATAAGCTCTTTTCTATTAATTCAACGTGTACACTCCACATAATACAAATATTTTATAATATGTATTACCAACAATATTTTTATGAATTTCTTTATATAAGAGAACTTATAAATTATAAAGCCTACCAATATTATAAACTTATTCGTATAAAAAAATTATCTATTTAACAGTATAAAATAGTCTCCTGAAAGCGTCTAAGTTTGAAACACAAAAACTCGAGAAATATTTAATGGATATGTGATATATTTTTACCATTTTGTAGAATATTCATTGGGGAAGGTTTAAGTACATTAAAATCGTATCAAAATAAAAAGAGGAGTTGTATAATTGTGAAATTAATCTATCCACGCATGCACTAAAACCTCAAACTACTCATCTGCAAATAGCAAGAGCTGTGGTATGCATATGCCATGCATTTCTTTGTTGACGTCTGATTTTAAACATTGATTCAAATCTCATTATGCCGAGAAGAAGGAAGTCCAACTTCGAAATAATCTCTCTTTTAAAACTAAAATTATTATATTATTTACTAATTAACTTAAAAACAGTAGTAGCTACTAAACAACAGAATTTTATCAAAATCAAAAAATAAAATAATTCTAAATATGGGTCATCATACTGCAAAGTTTAAGATTCCAAGACTTTGAATTTTTTACATTTTTTTTAGTGTCGTTGCGTAAAAAAATGTTTGAATTATTACGTGATCTTGCATATCTACATAATTTTTTGAAACTAATTGGTTAGATGATATTGATAATTATTAAAAGGGGAGCATATAAGCATTTTGATAAGAATATTTTTATGGACTGAATCTCAACTATATTCAATGAAATACTAAATTTGGTATACATGTAGCATTTTTACTGAATCTTGTGTGATCTTTGGCGACTTTTTCGGACAACTTCTCCCAGGTACACGGTTAATGCATTAAAAAAAACTGATTTTTTTCTTAAATTTTTATATAGATATTGAAACACATTTTACACAGAGCTACAACTGTAATTACAAAATCATATACATAAATTTAATGTATTTAAGTCACTGTGATTTGAATTATTGCGTTTTCATATTTCTAAAAAATAGACCGAGAGACGTTCACCTCGCTGTTCGATTTAGCACAAAATTTGATAGATGTCTACTCTATAGATGTTAAATCTAGTACCAAATTTTATCTATCTAATCCTCTCTCTTTGTATCTATTGTGATAACAATAATTCGAAACAGCCGGACTAACAGACTACCTCTGAAAGAAATTTTACCCAAAATTCGATGGAGATCCACAAATTTCTGTCAAAATGAAGACCGTTTATAGAATTTCAGCCATCTAACTCAAAGAGCTTGAAACATATTTTCGAAAGACAGACAGACATTTCTTAATATGCGTTTTTCGAACACAGGAAGATCTAAAACGTGGATTTTCTACAAAATCTCGGTTTCGAATTTTTTGGCGATTAATTCGGTTTCTTTATACTTCGTATAAGAGGAAGTGCCGGGGTTCTGATACAAAGAAAGTGCGTCTTCCTCATTATCTGAGCATCCCAGATTCAAGTCCCGGTTAGGGCATTGTTGTCTTTCTGTGTTCTATCTGTGAGACGTGTGAAGGAGAACCCCCTGTAAAAAGGGGCAGTGCAAGCGAATATGATGAGTGTGTAGCTAAAGTCGTACTCTTGACCGTAGTTGGAGCTACTTCAAATAAGAGACGCTTATTTCGGCTTAAATCAGTTTATGTATCCCCACGCTTGTCCATGGCAAGTGCCATTACTAACAACAACAAAAGAGAAAGTAAAACTCAGAAAAAAAATTATGTAATTATTGAATTTAAAGAGCCAGTTATTTGGATATACAAGTATTTGAAATAGATATTATGTACATCAAAAGCATCCATTAATGATGAAATTATTCCGATATAAAGCCTTCGCCACTCATACCGTTCCATAGCTCTTTATCATCTATTCCCCAAACAACTATTTATTACCAAAGCCAAAACGATATTCCCGATCCCAGAAACAGATCAAACAGAACATAAGTGGTCGTTCCGTTCCATATATTTTTTTCTCCTCTGATCACCTATTTAGGAGGGAAAAAAGTTCTCTCCAAGACCTTGACTGCTGCGCATGCGTATCTTGACGCAAGATAAGAAGTTAGCGTTATCGGAAACATATAATCCACGCGTCTTATCAGGAGGAGGAGAATTTCTGTGACGGTTGCTATGGTGATTGTGATATCACCTTGAAACCGATTTTTTCTTTCTATTCGAGCGGAGAAAGATGATTTAGATTTATTTGCTTTTGCGGAATAAAGTAAATATAGGTGAATAAATAGTTCTAGAGAAAAAAAGTTTTATAATGGATTGCCGTGAGAAAAAAAAATCCTCATAACTTTAAAGTTTTGATAGCTGTATTATTCCTACAATGTAGTTGTGTGTGTTAGCACAACAGAACATTGTTAAATTCTATTTTCTTTCTTTCACAATCTGATGAATAATGCTTAGAAAAACCGATTCAAAACTATTTCACATGTAAATAAACAAAATATGACCTCAGAAATGTTGAGCTTGTTAATAGTTTGCTACTTATGGCATAATCGAGATTAAGAAGTTTTGACCAGGTAATAGACATTAAATATCTAGCTGAAGACTGTTCGTGAATTTCCATCTAAATCTCTTTATCAGAACGTAAAAATAAACGCTGTTGATGTGCATGCTGTCTGGTACGATTAAATGCGCGAAGCCTTTTATTTTGCATACAATTTAAACAGATACTCATATACACTACTATACACTGCTATTAATCGTTTCATACATTCCAGAGATATGTAGGGCACCACGATATATAGTTATTATTCAAAATTTGTCTTAAATAAACACTTAATGAATTTTGGTCAACGCATTACACAAAATAACTAAGCGCACAAGTTTGGGTACTAACGCACAGTGCAATATTTCATGCACAAGCTAGAATACCATACTGATACTGAAATATTCTACGCACAAGCTAGAACACCTTACTGATACTGAAATATTCAACGTACAAGCTAGAATATCAAACTGATATAGCAATATTCTACGTACAAGCTGGAACACCATACCGATACTGCAATATTCTACGTACAAGATAAAATGCCATACTGATATTGCAATATTCTGTGTACAAGCTAGAGAACCATACTGATACTGCAATATTATACGTACAAGCTAGAACACCATACTGATATTGCAATATTCAAAGCATAAGTTAGAATATCCCACAGACAATATAACTCTGTTCACAGACTAGAGCACTGCACAGAAAAATTATAACTGTATATATATAGAAAATATAATTCTGCTCAGTCTACTGTTTTACCACTAAGCAATTAGGATTTCATTTTCTAAGCAAAGCTAATTCATGATTTTTTAAAATCATGTGTTGGTCAATTTTAATATACAATCCACTTTTATTAATTCTAACATAATGAGTGACGTTTCTGCTTAGGAGGCTGGGAAAAAATAATAAAGTAGGTGTGGTACAGAGCATTACGAATGTAAGAACAAACTAATCTTTAGAATCATATAATTAGAGGGAAGGATATTTCCATGTTACTTCCTAAAAATTATATTGTAAGAATAAGATTCTTTTGAACCTTTTTATGCTTAAAAGAGTTCATTATGAGTTTATATATACATAAAAGTATTAATCTGTAAGTATCAAATTCAACTATTAACACTAAAGTCAAAATAAGTTGCCAGAAAAATTAGATAAAACAATTAAAATTAAACGGTAATTATGTTTAATTAATCCAGGTATTCTGGTTAATGAAATAAATAACTACATAGCAATATCTGTTGTGGTTAATCAAATAGTCATTAATTCCAAGTGAAAGACAAAAATATTCTTCAAAAAACGCCTATATAATTTTCGAATATGATATGAAATCTTACTTTTCATTTCAATCTTAGAAATTTTTTTTCATATTAAAGGTTTTATAATATCGGGACAAGACACTTCTAACAAAAAACGAAAATATTGATATACAGTATATATACCTTAAACTTATTAAAGTACGTTATTATTTTCTGAATAACTATTCGAAAGACGTTCCAAAATTATTTTATTTTGGAGCATTAAATAGATTGGAAATATACTTTTAAAGCAAATATATATAAATTAAATGGAAATAAGTTTTATAGGAATCTTTTAAAAAGTTATAAAAAGAAAACTGTCTAGTTCAGTCTACAAAATGATTTATACAAAATTTTAGAGATACCTTAGAAAATACATTTCCTAGTTCCTAACTAAGATATATGTTGCATTTCACTTCAATACAAACCTTATTTATTGAGGTTCTTGCTACACAAAATTTTAACAATTTGTATAGTTTAACCTTAAACAATTTGTATATTTTAACCTTAAACAATTTCTATATTTTAAATGGAAAAATTCTTTATTTTGTAGTTCAAGAATTGTGGAACATGTTGAATTTTTTTAGTTTAGTTATATTAACGTCCTGTTTTAATACAAGAGCTATTTTCGGACAGACAATTTTAAAACATGGTCAGATGATTCATCTTTCCAAACTTCCACACTACACCATTGGTGGGTGGGGTTGGCCCTGTAAAGAAGTTGTAAAACTTCTCTCCCTTTCTACAAAGCACATGTTTGAACATTGTTGCACCTGGCCAACTGTGGGACGCTTCTTTCCTTTGTGATTCTCCCTCTTTAATGTTAACATCTGGACTTGAATAGAGTCCAGCTAACAAACCACACATGTGGTTTACGACCCTTTGAAGAAAAAAATCGTGTCAAAACCTCCAGGTGTAAATATTTCCCTATTATGGAGGGTCTGCTACGAGGGTGGATGATTAGCAACTATTCCCGTGGTCAACTACTGACCACTGGGAATATTTCTGAAGAATTATTGGAGGATCGGCATATCCAACGAACCAATGCGAAAATGAGAGGCGGAGTTTGACCGAGGATAAAATGTAAGATTTTGAAAGGACGAAAGGAGCAGAGCTGACGAGCTAAGCTGAAGAGCTGGAGACCTGAAGAGATGCCACAAGATCTCGAGGTCTACAGGAGATATTTCTTTGGGGAGATGTTTCGAGCTTTTGATCTACCCGAGGTATCGGTAGATCTCTTGAGCTACCCCTGCAGTAGCCGGATACGCTAACAGCATGTTAGTTTTCCTTGTATTAGTAGTGGAACTTTTAACCCATATGTAAATATTTCCCAGCATATTAACCTAGAAGAGGACGAGTTGTTTTGTATTGTATATAAGCTGTAAATAAAACCTTTGTGTTTAAACGCTACCCGTTTATTTGATCAAGTCATTACAGCCCCTACGGATTTAAAATGCCCCATATCCACTTATACGACAGTTCATGAGTGGAATCTGGTATCGAACCTGAAATAATCCGATTCCAAACCGAAACTTTAACACCAGTCTGCTGGATCCCCAGAACACAGTTTTCACAAAGAAATTTCCAAACCTAATCAGGCCTCTACTTAGCCTAATTGAGGTTCGGGCCTAATTCGGCTAGGCCTAATTGAACACCAGAGAGTACAAAAAGCTGTTAGATCCTCTCTGCTTTACTATTTTAGTAATGAAGAACCGAAAAGAAGTTAAAGAAGGAAAGGCAAAACATACTTTCTATTTGATTTGGGAGGGGCTTCCTCGAATGTGGTGGTCCCCGGGCAATTGCGCATGTATGCCCCTGTCTTGTTCAGGCTCTGTACATAATTTGAACAAACAATATGAAAATGATTTTAATTTAACAGCTTAACTGTTTTGTCCGAGTATCGTTCGTGCATCTGTTTATCAAATTTTGATAACTGTAAGCTAAAAATGAAGCATCTGTAACGATTATAATTCAAGATTTAAATTACTTCGAATACATAGATAAATCAAGCATTCAATGGATTTCCATATGAATCAAAATAAAAAAAATATTCACAAAATAGAAGATGCCCTCTTATTAGATAGTAAACAAATTAAAACAGTTAAATGGTTAAAAAACAGGAAGATCTTACCAAAATTTAGTCTCAAAAAAATGGTATTTTAAATGCAAATTATGGCTACAATGTAAACTATGCAGCACACCAAATATGGAACGTAAAAAAAATAAAATAAAAGGCTTGAAAGAAAACTTTTTAGACTCTAAAAGTATAGAATAAAAATATAAATCTTCGTATTTATTACCAAAAATGGATATTTTAATGTGGCCATCTTAAAGCTAGCGTCTCGCCTAGCTAAAATTACTACTGGCGAAATCAACCACAATTGCCTTTTATTAATGTACCACAGAAATCATATGCTATTGAATGCGTACGACACATTTTCCTTTCTCGGGGCAATTTTATTCCAAAACAATCCACACCCCCCAACAATGCCGCTCCAACATTCCATATCACTCGTCCCCAAACAGCTGCTTATCTCTGAAGCCGGGACAAGAATCCCCCGTCAGAAACAAAACAAACAGAAAAGACATGCGGCCGTCATATCCTTTATTTCCTGGTCCTGATCGCCTCATTTGAAGTGGGGAAAATAAAAAAAAAGCCTTTCTAATGAACTCGGGTCCGGTGAAGAAAGGGTTCCGCATGCGCATCACCACCTTAGATAAGAAGCCGACCTGATTGGGGAAATGCAGGCAACCGATCTTATCAGGAGAAAGGGTTTCGGCGAAAATTGCTTTTACGGCACTGATAATGAGTTGAGTCTGATTTTTTATTCAGCTGGACAAGAAGTAGGCAATTCTGTTCATTTGCTGACAAAATAAGATGAAAATGAAGTTTCTCTTTCTTTAATTCTTACTATTAGTTCACAATCTCCCTTGTTCAAATACATCTTGTCCAAATTTTCAATCGTTAATAAAATACTTCTTATTTATCCATTCAAGTTTTTTAAATGTGTAGTGGATGACACTCGATGCTTATATAGTTTTTTTAAAATTATTAATTCATTTATTTATTTTTTATTAATTAATTATAAACTAACTTCTTCCAAAATATCTTCACAAAAATTTCCCCACAACCAAAAACGAATTTTGTTTGTTTGTTTTTTCTCAACGCTAATAAGGTTAGGTTTAAATTAGGCTGATTATTTCAAACAATTCTATTTATTTTCTTAATGTTTGATGCATTTAAAATTAAACATAGTTAATTCATAGATTTTGTTGCTCAGCGGTCCATACCTTCAGAAGCTGCTGCACCCCTCCTTCCATTGTGAAGTTGAACACGAGAACAGAAACAGCAATGGTAATTATTTAATAAAAAGTAACTAAAATTTCCTTTTTTTAACATAAATAGAAATGGATATTAAAATATGTTTTTATATTACTTGTTATATTTAAAAAATCAGCTATTTTGTATTTTTTATTATTACATTGTTATTTATATTTTGGTATTATATATTTGTAATCCGATAAAATAAAGATAAGAATATTCATTTTTTAACAAAGATTTGCTCCTTTTTGAGAGTATTTATCAAAGCAGAAAATAAAAATTTAGATATGATAGAAAAATGGCAGAACGTTTTTTTTCCTTGTAAAACTTTTATTCTTAATAAAAACTTCAAAACATTTCAGTTATCACAAATAGTTAATTTTATTAGCAAAAATAGAAAGAAATCGGAAAGAAAGATATTCCCAAAAGTTTATGTCATACTAACCCCCTTCTCCAAATAAAAACAGTAAATCGTGCATAGATATGAAAACGCTATGAACGTTCCTATTGCTGATTTCTGAATCCCACGTGAGTGTTACGTGTTTCATAATGGAACGAAGTAAATTCATTCTTTTATCCAATCGACTAAAATTAAAATTTAGTAGAAAACAGTTTTGCTTTCCAATTCACATGCCAAATTTCAATTATATTAATAATTATCACATTTTTCAGTCACTAAGTTTGCGCAAGTGCGATTGCACAGACTAACAAACGGTCAACTCCTTCGCGGATAAGCTCAAAGTTTCATATAGATTTAAAGCTAAAATGATAAAATTAGAGACCAAATTTTAACCATATATATCGTTGCAGTTATTGTATGCACTCAGCCAAAATCTCATCTGAATTTGAAATTAAAACGTAAAATTATTCACAACCAATGAATATCAGAAAAGTAGAGGATAAATACTTTCAGGAAAGGCAAATAAATAATCATCTGTTGAAAAAAATTAATTATATTTTAGTAAAAGCGGACGTTGTCTTTTTTTATGAGTCAGACGAGTTTTAATTATATAATACTCTTTTTTAAAAAAATAATATTTAAATAGTATAAATTTCTACTTTTTTACAGTAAAAGCGAATAAATCAAATATATATAAATCAATTTTTGAAAATAAACAGGAGGTATTCTAACTTGAGATGCAATTTTTGGTTTATGATTATATTTTTAGAACCAGTCTATTGAATAAATACTTGGACTTCCTAAAATTATCAATAGCACCATTATTGATGCCAACTATGATGTAATACTTTAAGTAATATTCGAATACTTTAATTAAAAAAATATCTACCAGTTTATACCGGTTTAGAAATAATATAGGGGCAATAATTTCAATTCCACGCTATAAATCTAAATAAATATTCTTTTTTATATCAAAACAGACTAAATGAATAAATAAAAATGAATTGAAAGTTTTAACGCTGACATTAACACCGTTCATTTTAAATAATTCATTGAGAAAATATTAGCCTACAAGTTTAAAGCTATTAAGAGCCTTTTAATAAGTGACCACTTAAGTCATTAATTCATCATCAGGGTTCTATAAGCTACTCAATTATTAACACTTTCATCACTTTCACATTGAGGCACAGTGGACGGCCGGATGTGTAATCAACTAATAGAAAAATATACATTAGGGGGCTGTAATTTTTAAAATTCTTTACTCCACAAATCGGAGGCGGAATCCGTAGGGATGGTCGTAAATTGACTGCCAGAGCAAGAGAGATAAAGCAACCATTAATTCAATTTAATAAATAAATATTATTTGTTGATAAAATTATGTAGGGGCTTTTGAAAATCTGTATTCTTCAGGTTTACATCAGTAAGATTTCTCCCCTGCTTCCTCTATACTAACAAAACGTCTCATTTTTCGTGCATTCTATGAAATAAGATTTTACTTTGGATTTTGATTATTTTCATTTATTCGAGAAACAGAAAATTTTGCATCCAATATTGCTGCCAATAATATCTTCTAATTTTGATTTGATTAAGTCGATACGTTTCCAAGTAAATATATCCATATACTATTATATCAAATGAGATAGATAATTATGTCAAAATTAGTATTATATCAAATTAGATAGACATTCGATCTTTTCAAGAATTCCAATTAAAATTAGTTATAGTTCTGTAACGCTAGTGGTAGAATCACAGGTCAACTTTTATTTCTCCTAGTAGGAGGGTTATTGGTGGTCTCACATATTTGCTCTAAAGAAAAAAATGTGTTTTTAGGTTGAAATTTGGAGTTTATTTATGATGGCCCAGGATATGAATTTGGTTATTTTTTTTGTGCTTAATTTTTAATTTTCTGTTCAATGAAGACATAGAAGACTATAACAAAATCGTTATCAAATCTTTGAATTTATTAATTTTCCGGGAATTTTTCTAGCTGAGCATCATTTTCTATAAGATTCCAGAGAGCCAGGCCAATACAAGCAGGAAATCCCATACAAGAACATGCCAGTTTTGCTTTAATAATTTTTAATTTATTGATGTATTACCCAATCGAAAGACCTGCTTTCTTTGATTCCAGTTTGGTGTTTACTGATTTTGTTAGTTTCTTTTGGATGGTATCTGAATTTATATTGATACTCACGGATAATTTTTCAACATATGTGTTACCAAATCTATCGACTTGCTTTGTCTTATTCCATTTTGGTTCTCATTGATTTTGTTAGTGTGATATGAATGGTATCTCAATCTCACTGATTTTGTTAGATGATAAGTGGGGCGTTGTCTGGAGAATTTCTCAAGAACCTTATCAATACAGGGAGAAGAGAGATGTGTGTAAGAAGATACCACTTTTTCCGGTTTTCTTTCTTTTTGAAGGATAATGTTTACTATATTTTGTGGGCCCCCAAAAAAAATCCACCTGCAGACAGTTGAACAATCCAAAGAAGATAATTAGTAGTCTTTTCTTTCATTCTTGGAGAATTATCTATTTCACCTGGTGCTGGTGCGTTGCATTTAACCGAACTTTTAATCATCATAGCTATTTCTTCCCTTGAGATTGATCTGTCTCTGATGCCACTAAAGTGATTACAGGGAGATTACCATTTTCTTGGGGGATGAGGAAAAAATCTCGTCTAGGATCTTTTCAAAAGTTTTCAGTTCACCTTCGGGAAAATCTTTATTTGTGAGGGCCCTTAATTAGCCTGGTGCGTTGATTTTTCTTAAAGTTATTTTATACTTCTTGACGAATAGATTGAAGGCATTAGTAAAAAGGATTTTCTAACTGGACTTCTAGATTTGTCTAAATGTATCATGCAAATATCTTGCTAACATCTGGAACATAGAACTCCTTTAGTCTTGTGGAATTCTTTGTGAGCGCCATCTTCTGCTTCTGAGACAGAAATTCTAAAAAGCTTTTACGGACTCGGGATGCTTCAATATGAATATTCATTACTCATCGAATATTTGTCGATTTTTCAATTGTTAATTGGCTTCGTATGACAGATTACGAGTTAAAAATATTGAAATCTATTATCTAAAGTTTTAAGTAACCATATTAGAACCTTTCCATTAAATTTTGTTTAAATTTAAGCCCTTATACAGTTTAAAACGTCTTTAAATAATCAGGTGACTATCAGAATGTGTATACGTCGACACTTTTCATCTCAAAATCTGTCGAGCTCTAAAACTTTAATTTCAGACATTTTTATGTGAAAATTTCGTTTACACTACTTTGCAATGATCACGTGACTATTGCACTGATCAATTGTTAATTTTTTTTTTTGAAAGCAATGGTTTTGGCGATAAGTTTACAACAAAGAATGTGATAATTTTTATCACTTTCTAATTACCCTAAAAGCGGAAACTCTGCCCATGCATTTTGAGGCTTCAAAAACCTAAAGCCCGCACATGTTTTTACATGATAAAGAAAAAGATACTGAAACAAAAATCATATTGCTGACAAAAGTTCAGATCACCATTATTTTCTAAGCCAATAAATAATTCCAAAAAAACTTGTGAGATTCAATTCCCAACATGCACAATTCTCTATTAGAAAAATTTATCCACTGCTCTAACCACATCATTGCCTTTTCAGAATCTATCCCTAAAACGGCCGTTTATCACAAAGAAGGAACAAGAATCCTCTCCTCCACAAAACAAACAAAGCGCAAGTGGTCATCCCATCCCTTATTTCCCGCCCTGATCGCCTCATTTGAAGAGAAAAAAGATTCTTTCCTAATGAACTTGGGGGCAGTGTTCGGAGGATTGCGCGTGCACTTCCTCACCTGAGATAAGGGTGGGCCTGATTGAGAAAAAGCAATTCGCGAGTCTTATCAGAAAAAGGATTGTGACGATTTCTTTCCTGCTTCGCCTTTGATTTTTACTTATTTCGTCGAGGTATTTATTCTTGATGCAGAAAGTTTCGATGGCGAGAAGTAAATAAAAATGGTGATATCGGATAAAACTTTTAATGCAGGTAAGCTTGCGACAAATGATCTGTGGGTTTTGATACAGGGAAGCTTACAATGCATAACCGGAGTGGTTGAATTATATATGGATAACAGGGAAGCTTGAAATACATAACCAAAGGCTTTCAATGCATGGAAGGGAATCTTTCAATAAATAACAGGGGACTTTCCATGGATGAATGTTTGTAATGCATAACCAGAAGCTTTTAATGAGGGAAGCTTACGATGCATAACCAGAGGCGTTCAATTCAGGGAAGCTTGCAATACATAACGGGAGACTTTCAATGCATGGAAATTTGTAAAACATAACCGTAGAATTTCAATGAGGGAAGTTTGCAATGCATTACAGGGGTCCCTTAAGATCAGGCAAGCTTGTAATGCATAACCCGAGTCCCTTAAAAGCAAGCCAGCTTGTAATACATAACCGGAATCCCTTAAAGAAGACAAGTTTTTAATGCATTACCAGAACCCCTTAAAAGCAGGCAAGCTTGTAATGCATAAGCGGTGGCTTCCAATGCAGGAAACTTATAATACATAACAAGAGGCGTTCAATGCAGGCAAACTTGCAATGCATAACCAGAGGTGTTTAATACAGGGAAGCTTGAAATACACAAGAGGAGGATTTCAAAGCATGGAAGTTTGCAATACATAACCGAAGGCTTTTAATGAAGGTAAGTCTAAAACATAACGGAAGGCTTTCAATAAATGGAAGTTTGTAGAGCATAACGGGAGGCTTTTAATGAAGGGAAGTTTGCAAAGATAACCAGAGGCGTTCAATGCAGTCAAGCTTGTAATGCATAACTGGAGCTTGAAATGCATAACCAGTAATGTAGAGAAAAGAAATTAATGAATTCCAAGATTTTTGCCTACAATATCTATAGTGAATTTTATTCTACAGTGTTGAAGCAAAGATGCAAAGGTTATATTTCCAAGAATTTTTTTCTAAAGAGTTCTCTAAAACCGGTTTTTACTTTTACAGGAAGAATAGTAATCATCAAAAAATTTGCAGTCAATATTTTGTCAAATATGAGCGTTTTATACCTCCCTGAGTTCGAAAAACACATTTTTGAAAACTGTTCGTCTGTCTGTGTGTGACAATGATAGTTCAAAAACCTTTTGCGATGGAAGATTGAAATTTGGTATATTGTCTTCATATCAAATTTTGAGCAAAATTCATTCAGAGTAATTCTGTCTGTCCTCGTGTTCGAATATAGTTTAACATGATAGCTTGAAATCAAAGAGGGCTGCTTAGATCAAACTCGGTGCACAGGATCAACCTTAATAGTATGGACACCTATTAAAGTTTGAGCCAAATTATACTTTTGAAGCCTCATACTAAATATATACCCAAGGCGAATAATATAACTTAATTTATAATCTTAAAACATCAAATTTGGTATGTGAGTTGATAAATAAGTGATGTTTTGGGCGGAATTTTTTTTTTTTCAATTAGTTTAGAAAAACGCGTTTAAAACACTAATTTGATTTTTGGATATTATTCACTGCCTTCTAGGAATTAATTGCCAAATAACTAGCCAAGGATTATAAGACCAAATCAGTAAAAATGCTTAATTAACGCCAAAGATTAATATTTCGCAACTATTGAACGCCATTGCGATGCAAGGCGTACAGTATTAAGTACTTTAAGGACGCAAGCCACACTGTTATTAGAAGATATGCGAGAAAGTTTGGAAGAGACCACAGCCAAAGGCTTGTTCAGTATTTGGCACTTACTGTTTGATCATTTGATCATTTACTGTTTATCATGAAAAAAAAATCAAGGTTTTTTTTCCGGATGCATTTTTTATAAACTAAATTCAAAATTTGGTTCAACACTGCTATTTTTGCAAAATTCTCAACTACCAAATTTCATATTTCCAACTTGCTTTTCTGACTTGTCACTTTCTCATGCACAAGAATATGCAAATTGATAAAATGAACGTAGAAATTTTAACATTTGATATGGATCTTAAATTTAGGTATTAATAGAATTAAATTTTCTCTTTCCAAACCTTGCGAAGAAACATAATACTTCAATACATTCAAAAAAAAATTTCGTAATAAAAACATTCATAATATTTATAAAGAACTTAAATATTCAAACATTATTTAGCTTTTCGAGTATAAAAGACAGAAAACTAAGAATACGATATTAATATTACTGAAAACATTATCTAAATATTTAAAATAATTAGAAAAATATAAAAATCAGTTTTCTTTAACTTATAATCTGATTTCATCTATATTTTGCTCAAAAGAAATCTTCTTAAGCACTCTAAATGGTTCAAATCGGTTTAAACTGGTTAGACAAATTATTTAAGAGAAAAAAAAATGACTTAAAAATAATATTGTTCTCACACGATGAATTCAATTTTGCGCGTGAAGATTTCATTGAATTTTTTTTATCTGGGCCTAATAATTTAAACTTTTCATACAATTACGATTTAATTACAGGTTTAAAAACGGAAAATTATGTAACTTGACAAAGAAAACAAATGTTTGTTGTATGAGAATAAATTAAGCATTGTTAAGTATTTTTCCGATATTTATAACATATATAAAACCAGGCATGTATATACATATGATAAATTAGGTTTATGTAAAGATCAATTCAATATAAATCTCCCAAACGAAACAGGAATTTAATAACAAGCGTAATAATATTTCGCCTATTTCAATTTTCAAACCAATTCTGTTAGAAGCTTTTGAATATTTGTTTCTGAAACACTCAAAAAAATCTCCAAAGAATAGAAATCACGTTAAACAAATTTATGCTAGCTCTTTGGAGACCTTCCAAAGAATTTTGTGGACAATTCATCGGCATTTTAAGTCAATGAATAAAATAAAAACCCCATTTTCATAAAATGTAATTCTCCGTCTTAAATTTTCAGAGAATTTATATTCCAAAAAAAATGGCTTTTTTCATCTCTGGGTTTCTATTTCTCATTTCCATATTAAGTATCATGGATCTATTTAATGTCAAAAATGTTTTAACCTTTTAAGTAAAATACTAAGAAAATTGTGATGCATAATTTATTTTTTTCGTTTTCTGAATTCATTGACAACAATATCCCCTGTAACGTTCGTCTTTAACAACTTCTTTCTGTGTTATAAAAGGATCCTTTATCTTATGATTTTTTTATTATCTTTTAGAATTTTTGACATGTTAATGAATTCTTTGGTAGCACAAGGAAATATATATAATCTAATAATTACAAGTAAAGAACAATTTTTTTTGCTAACCGATATCAAAAACAAAAACAATAAATAATTGTTATTTTGAATCTTGTTTTAATATGAATTGAATATTAATTTTCAATCGTAAAAAATGGTACCTTGTAAATAAATTAAAATTAAGCAGCAAATATTAGCAAAATGAAGCTTCATTTCAGATAAAAAGGTCTTGTATTATAATTTTATTTCAATAAATAATAATTACAGCATCATGTTACAGCTTGTTATTCAAAATAGTCCAAAATAATTGATAACATTCAATAATAAAGAAATAAACAGCAATTGATGTTTCAGGAATTCATACACTTAAAAATTAATTCTTTCAATAAGAAATATTCTTTAAAAAATTGATACCTTTTGAATAGCAAAAACTTTAATTATTAAAACTTTCCATTAACACCGGTTTTTACTTAGGTATTTTACAGGAATTTATGAACGTTTTTATTCCTAAAATTCTGAAATAGCCTAATTATAAAACTTAATAGCATTTTATTTTGTATTAATAAATAAGTTATATATTTGCAATTTCCTCATTTTTCAAGTAAATGTTTAAATTTTTAAAACCTACAAAATCATATCCAGTTTGTTTTCTGTTTAAAAAAGATGGAAAATAAAAGGAAGCATTCCAATCAACATTTCAGCAATTAGTTAAAAGTGTAATAAAGCAGTGAGTAGGCGTGTGTGTTAATCCTCGAAATAAAAGATGCTTCACGATGTTGTTTTTGAATTTCGACATATTTTTCGACGTCCGACACAAACTAATTAACTATCTTATATTTCAATCAGAAGATAAAAACTTAGTTAATTAAGCTGCATAGTAAATAAAAAAGGTTGTTTAAAATAGAAATGCGAAAGTTTACAGAATAATTTTACATAAAATATTTTTTAATACGTCTTATGTCTGATTAAGATCAAAATTAAAGCTATGAAAATCTTACACAATAAACTTGAAAACATAACAAGAAAAATCCACTTTTGCCTTATCAACTAAATTACTTCAAATAAAAATGTGTAATTAGCGTGATTGAATTTTTAATATTCGCATTTCATAATTCTAAGATGTAAATTAAAATGTTTCAACTAAAATTACTTGTTAACATGCAGTAATAAAAAAAATTAATGAGCAAAATATATTTAATGATAGTTTCAAAATAAAATTAACATCATTAGGATTTCTAATCAATAAATTTTATTATAAGGATTTAAACCTGATGCGCGCTTTTTTATACATACGTAATGTTTTCTCGTTATTTGACTATATTCTTATTTCCTAATTTTGATTTTAATTTTAATTTAATCCTTATTACGTTATTCTAAAATTCTTATTTACTGATTCACTTTTTTATTTAATTATTTCTTACTCTCTCCAAATAATTATGGACTAGTTCGTTTCTTACGCTCTGAACGAAAGGATAAAAATCCTTAATACCTTCTCATTCCTTTCAAACGGTACCCAAGATATCCTTTCCTAAATCAAAAAGTGTCATAGAAATCCTTACAAGAACCTCTTAGTGCACTTGGTAAGTGAAAAACTAACATTCTCTTAAATAATAGTAGACTTTTTTTAATGTCCACATGCTCTAAAAATTGACTATCGCGTTTTTCATGCTCGGCGCGAAGATATAAAAACCCTTAACACCTACGCATTCCTTTCAAAGACACCAAAGATTGCCTTTCCTAATTGTAATCCCTTCAGAACCTCTTAGTACCATCACCAAGGGAAAAACTCCCTTTTCTCATGTATTACGATGTAAACAGACGTATTCGTTTGATTATCACAGTATATTAATTATGTATTACCATGGAAAAATAAATTGAAGATTATACCAAGGGTATCATCTTTTTGGCCATACATTTTCAAGTGTGTGTGTGTGTGTGTGTGTGTGTGTGTGTGTGTGTGTGTGTGTG
>JAOUZG010048027.1:1178375-1189199 GCA_026289955.1 Argiope argentata
GTGTGTGTGTGTGTGTGTGTGTGTGTGTGTGTGTGTGTGTGTGTGTGCGCGCGCACTTGGGTACGTACGTGCGTGTGTATGCACGTGGGCACGTGCGTGTATGTGTGTATGCACGTGGGTACGTGCGTGTGTGTATGCACGAGGGTACGTGTATGTGTGTGTATGCATGCACGAGGGTAAGTGTGTGTGTGTGATTAAACGCACGTTTCTTGGGGTCTTATACAATCCTCCACCGCATGATGAACTTGAAAGATATTTGGCACATGCTTTTCTTAGCTCATAGCATAATTAATACAATATTAAAAACATTTCTCTCAACAAGCAAAGTTTCATGATCAAAGTTACCCTCTTCAAAACCCTTTCAATCCTTTGAAAAACACCTATAAGAATTCTGTTCTCAAACATTCTCGTATATCTCCAATTAATCCCTTCCCACGTGAAATTGCGATCCTTGGATAAGTCCACAGAGGCCTTGGATAAGAAAGTAAAAGCCATGCCACGAATTTGAAACTACCTTGCATGGCATTCAATAACATTAATCCAAAATTAGGGCCTGAAAATTACTATTTGGTTTCTAATATTTGAAATAATGTAGTTAACGAAACATTTTAAATACAAAAATTATTTATCTTAATAATATGTTTAATTAGCTTATTGGATTTATTTCTCTATCTACAATATTAATAAAGTTATATGGAAAGGAAAATTCAAACACCTATCCTTTCCACTTTCTTTCAACGGCTAAATTAGTCACAGAATTCTCCCGGGATTTCAACATTTCCAACAACATATCCCAATCTGGTTAAAATCCAGAGAAAATTACTCTACTTATCCTGTACACAAGATAACATGGGTAAGAATTATACACAATATAATCTTCTAGTATCTTAAAAATTCAAAAAGGTTTCTCAGTGACATCTATTTTATTGCAGTATATATTTTTTTGTAATTTTTAATCAACTTTTTAAAATAAATTTGATATAATTACAGTCAGTTCTAATTTTTTTTATTATAATGTTATACCGATTACAAATTTTAATTGCGCAAATCGGACTTCTTTAAAGCTGAATTCTATAAATAAAATTTATAATTTTAATATATAAAAAAGAAAAAAAATTAGTATGCACGGGCTTATAAATCTGTTAAATCATTTTTAAAAATATAAAATTATTACAATTTCTTTAACCTTTTATTTACTGACGATACTTAAAAGTACCATTTAATTCTGGCTTATATCTTCGTCATATATCAGTTTTTGTAGATGGTATTCTAAAGAACACGGAGAATGTAATTCAAATAGCAAAAAATTAAGATAAAAGTAGAAATTAAAAATATTTAATAATTAAATTAAGATACTTCTATTAATTCAAATACATTTTTTCTCGAGTTCCTTAGGATTTTTCTTCAAGAAAACTTAACTACAGGCTCAAAAATGAAGTTGAAAAATTGATGGCAATATAATTCAGTAAATAAAGGGATAACTTTTTCATAGAATGTTATTTCATAATTTATCATTTTAGATAGCTTGATCACATTAAGACGAACTCAGATGATGTACGTATCTGCTTTATTTACTTTTTTTTAATTTGAATTCATGAAATAAAACATTATATTCCTTTGTAACTTTGCCATATTATGTCTTTTATTGCATCAGGTTCAAAATCTTAATTTAAAATATATTAATCTGCAGGTTTTAAGTTTTTTTTTTCCATTTCCAACTACTACTTCCCACTCTCCCTAAAACTCTCTATAATTTCATTCCTCCACTAAAGTTCAAATTCATTGTTTTAAAAAGTTGTAGTAGATTACCATTCATATTAATACAATTTTTTTTCAAATATTAATTCATTAAAAATAAAATTTAAGAAAGTTTATTATGTTAACATTATTATATTAAATATCATATTATAATAATTAATATATTATAATAAAATTATTATATTATATTTATTATATTAAAGTTAAGAAGTTTATTATGTTTTATATGTGATATGTTTGGTTTCGAACCAACAGATGTCATCCCGAAAGTTCTGCTCGTTTTTTTAAATTCCTACAAGTGATTGGTAAGAAGGAATTGACTTTAAATTTTATATATATATATTACTGGCTTATTTTCGAAATATAAATATTAGGCGCTGTTAACTTCGTTTATATATAGAATTGAAGCGTTTATTTTTCGGTTTTTAACTAATACTGCCAAATTTTTAAGCCCAAAATCTAAATGCGTTTTGAATTTTTAACTATATAGATTATGGAAATTTAAATAAAACTTTTAAAATAGAGCATGTACAAACATGGATCAAGAAATAAAAATTGTCAAAATACTTTTTTCAAAAATAATCAAAACGAAAAATAATTTCTAAATATACATTTTTTTAATATGTTGTAGCGTAATGTTTGAAAAATGACATTATATTCCTTGAAAATTAATTTGAAAATTGTATTAGTGTATTTGCTGGGATCTATTTTTAGAATCAATTTATATTAAAACTTTAATATGTGAATTCACATCAAATATTAAATTCTAGAGTTATTATTTGGATTTAAGTTCGCCTTTCTGTTGACAATTATTATCTTAAAAAATTTATTAAAAATGCTAGTATATATCTAGAATCTCAATGTTTCTTCAAAGATTAACTATATTGTTAGCTTCAAGTAGAATTTATATGCATGTGCTAAATTTCAGTCAACAAATAATTATCGAAAATCTTCAGATTATTAAATTATAGGTGAATATATTATTTTTCTAAAGGAGTTGAATATAGTAATTATACGAAGTAAATATATATGTGTTAGATATTTTTTAATTATACATGGAACAGATAATACTAGCCGCCATATCCTGTATTTATCTTTATAAGTTATTTTTCGTTAAATGTGCTTTAATTCACAGTCCACAAAAATGAATTTTATTATTATCGCAATAATCATAGGGGGAAAAAGCAATAACAGAAACAATTAAATTATATTGTGGTAAAATATACTTAACATATTTTTAAATTTAAAAGGCAATTTAAAGCGAAATACGTTTTTATCACTGAAAACTTTAATTTTCTGAAATTTAAAGTCATACAAAAACATTTGAACAGGAATTTTTTCCAAGAAATATTGATGAAAAAAAAGACTAAAATTCAAGATAACTTTAAATTAAATAAAAAAAGATTGAAATGAGATCTAACTACACATATTTCGATGTATCTTTGTCAGAACATCATTTCTTGAGCGGCCAATCACCACGTGCTCGTGCGAGTTAAATATTATTTTTATTCATTTTTAATGTGTCATTGAATGAGTCACTTTAGTATTTCAAACGATCCGAAAAACTTTGTCTATCACAGGTATTAACTGTTTTTAAAAATATCACATTTCGTTTCATATAATCAAGTGCTCAAAATAACATTTTTCTAGGTTTTATTTGCTGTAGTCATTAACTTATTTTTTTTAAAATCAGAGTTTTTGTAAATGCAATGGTATATTGTAAATGCAACGTATTAATAAAAGCTCATTTTTTTAGATGATCGTGCAGATAATAAAATTGAAAATTTACATAAAAATTAAGGATAAAGATAGTGTTTTGGTACTTCAATTTCTATAATTTAAACATACAAATTTCAAAATTTCGGTGATTAAACTGATTACATGTATATAAAGCAATAGTAGCTAAATATAATATATTATTAGAGTTCGTGACATATATTTAATAAGATCATTACTAATAAGAGAGGCGAGATGAAAAATAAAATAGGGTAGCTAAGTGGTCGCTGAAAGTGGCTTTAAACCATGAAGCTTCATTTAAATAACGTAATTTTTCTGTATTTAGAATTTCACCATCTAGATGCAAACATCTATTAATTAAGGCTCCAAAGTTTGAATAACAAACAACTTTTCCAAAGTATCCCCCCCACGCTAATTAAAATTTTAGTAAATAATGGCAAAATTATAGTATCCAGAAACACACACCGTCCAACCTTTTACCACGCTAAACCTCACCATAATGTTTAGAATCCCCCCCTTGCCATCAGCGTAAAGTTACCTCGCATGTTGGTTAAGTTCCACAAGCAACAACAACAAAAAAAATTTATTTAGTTAAATTATAAACTTCAGCTCCACCAGATGACGCTGCTAACCGCACCTCCAGAGTTGCTGCCACCGAACCGCATATTAATGAGAGTCGTTAATAAATCAGGTTTTAATTTATTCAGGCCTCGTTTTTGAACACTCGAGTCCACCTTTTCAAAACATGTCATCCACTTCTGACACCTCTGTCAAGCTCCTTAACCACTCGACCGAACTCGGAAATTACCTCTCCTTCCTCGCCCCCGGAATCCTTCTCCATCCCTTCGTGGAGCGGCACCCCGCTTTCGCCGACTCCTTTCGAACACGATTCTTCCTTCGAATATTCTTCCCCGACATTTATTTATTTGGTTCTCTACCCACGAATAATTAGATGCGGTGTCTCAGAACAAGGCTTCCCGCGCAGCAAACGATAGAAAATTCGAAATGTTATCCCGTCGGGGGAAAAGAACGATCATGGAACAAAGCTAATTAAATTTTGAAGAGAAAAGGTGACAGACGATTTTGCAAGCTAAATTGTAATTTTTTTTCTCCTCTCAGCTACCTCCGGTGGCAACTGCCGTCAAGATTTGTTGTTGAATGCGCCTCCGTTCTAAGTTAATTATGCCGCGAGGCCAGAAACAACTCGTTTTCATGCCATTGTTAAAACAAATAAATGGTCGGCGAAATTCTGGATGGAAGAAAATTGAAATATAATTCAATTGATTAAGCGTGACGCATAGAGCGAGATAATTTCTGCTAATTGGAACAACGGGCGATTCGAATCCATGACAATTGTCGAGGGTTTTAAAAATCACCGCGTGTTTAATAAGGAAACACGCAAACAAAACTATGAGGACGGTAAATTGATTTAAATTCCATTGTACGAGGAGAAAAATTCACCAAAAGACCGTTATTCTATTAATCTATGTGCGTAGTGCACTTAGAGGGTCTTTGAATTATCACGCTTCAACTCTATTGTTTTCTATCGCTAAATGAGCAAATAATAGAGTTTAGATGGGTGGTAATCAAAATTTATGAAAGAAAAATTTTAATACATAATTTAAAGAACATATAATAATTTATAAGATATTATGAATCAAAGAAATCAATACGTAGTTGCAATAAAATTTAACATTCAATAATGGTTAGTTGTGTCTTTGAACGATGAAAAATGGATCTGTTTGCTACAATTAGAACACATGAAGCAATGTAACACATGCGAGTTTTGGTTTAAAAAATAGCAAATTGTGACAGGCATTATTTGATCAAATTATATTCATTAATATTTTTGGTGGCAACAAGAAAGAACGCTTTATCATAATACTTGGAATTCATTTAAAAAACACAATGAATGCATACTTCAGTGATTATTTGCAATAGTGATTATTATTATTATTTGCAATAGTGATTCCAGTGATTATTTGCTCTAAAAATAAAAAAAGCTGTTCTGGAAAGAAAAAAAACGTCAAAATATAATAAACTTTCTTAAAACTTTTTTCGTATTTTAAATAAAAATTAGGCAATAAAATAAAAAGTTCTTTAAAAAAAATTAGAAGAATTATTAGAAGAATTTTAAACACGAAAATCTTACATAAATTTTTAATATTAAACCAAGCCCATGACACTGACATTTGCTCCTCCGTGCCTGTATGAGAATGATAAATAAAGCAAAGAGAGATATAAATTTTTGAACTATATTGATAATTAAAACCAAACATTGAATTCTTCAACCTACTGTCTGTCGTCTGTCAGTCTAGATATTCAAGATTATGTGAACCTAAGTCCACAAAATCGCAACAAATTAGACAAATGAAATTTCAGCTCTGTTTTTAAATTAAACTTTTAAACCAATGTAAAATTTAGAGTTCATTTATTTAAAAAGAAATCCATAAAGCATATTTATTTCTATTGAATATACAATTCAACAAAACTCAACGCAAAAAGAGTTATGGATTTTTTTTTTTTGTAATAATATCTATTTCACAAAAAGGGGATAATTTTCAATGACAAAATTCAAAAATGTATTATGTGAGAACATGTTCTTTCCGTTAAGGGTTTTTGATCAATTGAAGGCAGCGATTAGCTAAAGCTTGAAATCGCGTAGGTAATATATAAAGCATACATGGCAATATTCATCAACATCGTTTAATAGCAAATATTTTTACTGGCTTTTACCAGTATTGCATTATTATTATTATGTATGCTTATTTGAGCGCAGATGCGTTTTAAAAGGTGCACCTGCTTTTACAACTGTTGCTTTATTATTGCGTTTCCTTCTTTGACAGAAAATGCGTTTTAAAAAGTTTAACGTAGAACTATGTCATATTTCATATCAAAATCGGTCGAGCTTCAAAATTTTCTCTTCCAGCTAGAAAAATTGGAAATGAAAGCTCAAAAATATTATATAATAGGAAGGATAGAGATCGATAAAGAAGTCTCGTGATTGTTGTTTTAAACTGGTTAATGACTAAGCCAAATAATGGCTTAAAAAATAATGTCCAAGCATGATAACTTGAAATCTATGATCGCATATTTCATTTTTTTTATTTTATTTTGGTTAATTTTTTTGCGTTTATTTTACATTGATTTATAAACAACCCGCAGAAGTATAATGCTTTATTTTTCATTTAAATTTAAATGAATTTCTGGCTTCTGTATTCTAAATGCTAAAAAAACATTTTTTATCTAAAATTATGTATGTATTTCGGATGTTTTTAACATTTTTAAACGTTTAAACATTGTAAACAAATTTTCTTGGCAAAAATCTAGTTTTTCTGTTGAAACACGACATTTTTGTTTCATTTACGCGACGAAAATTTCAGTTGCAGTTCAAATTCTAATACTGGCACTCATCACAAGTGGCAAACTTATTTTGTAACGTCTCTAAAATTCGTCTACGGTGCAAAAGATTAACAAGCCTTTCGAAAATATTTACTGTTGTTGTTAATTTAAAACACAGTATGAATTCACAATGCTCCTCTCTTTCAAAACAAGCTGATTCCAGGATTCCAGGATTCAGAAAAAAAAACATCCTGTAGGTGTGTTTTTAAAAG
Source organism: Argiope argentata (assembly GCA_026289955.1). Lineage (NCBI taxonomy): Eukaryota > Metazoa > Arthropoda > Arachnida > Araneae > Araneidae > Argiope > Argiope argentata. The sequence goes on from JAOUZG010048027.1 coordinate 1,185,485, forward strand.
CACAGATTTTCGTCTGACTTTTCTAGATAACGCAATGTTTTTGAAAACAAACATATGGGAAGAAGTACGTTTCGATGTACCACAGTGAAGAAAAACCGATGCTACTGTTTTAGAAAGGTTCGAAATAGTTTAGAATACGATCCAAGACAACCAGTCTTTAAAAATCAATACATTTTAATTAGGATTTATGATGTTTACAGCAGTTAATCATGTCCTTTCTTTTATATCGTGGCACAAATAAAACGACCATCGTGTGTTTACATGCAACATTTGTCTTAAACCTCGGCATTATTTTTTTTTTCGTCGTCGTTTTATATTTAATGTAACATTAGAAAATTTTACTTCAGATCTAAAGTAAATTTGTGGAAAAATATTCTTTTGATTTGAAAAGAAAAGTTTGATTAAAAATGCGGCATTTAGTCTAAAATTGGTTCATATAAAATTTTAAAAAGCTTTTTTCAAAAATTCTAAAAGAAATTACATTAAAGATATTTTGAGGACTATTTTTTCCTTTAAAATTGAAAGCAATAAACATTGGAAATTAATAGATATTTTTATACTAATAAAAAATAATAAAATAGATATATTTCTGTTTATATAAAGCTATATATATTATAGCATAATATATGTAGCAAGAAGAAATTCAGAGACCTCAAAAGATATTTTTATTCAACCAGTTATAAATTATTTTTTTAAAATTTCATCCCGCTTATTTAAAAATGCACTTATCGCAATAAATACTCTTAAAAACTGCATATCTTCAACCAATGAGACCCTGGATTATGAAAAATTCAAAAGATACATTTTGATATAACTGGAAGAAATTCAGAATTTTCAACAGATTTTGCTTTTAACAAATCTCAAATTCTTCCAAAATCTTTTAAACTGTTCTTCTAAAAAGTCAATTATCATAAATCCTTCTATGTTATCATATATTCAAAACCTTACGTTTAAGGTTTTCTACCTTAGATTAACATTTATTCAAAATGATATATTTTGATATAATTGGTAGAAAATTAGAATTTTCTACAAATTTCGTATTCTATAAACATTTAATCTCACGAAATTTTAATCCTATAAACCCACTAATCTAAAATGTGCTCTTATAATACATCCTTTAAACAATTTCATGCGATCTTAAGTCATCACATATTCAAAATGATGCATTTTGAATTGAATGAATGAAATTAATTATCAACACATTTCGGATTCTACAAAATTTCAAATTATTTCAAAATCTTCTATTATAATAAATCCTAATATTTTCATGCTGCATTTGATTGCCATATATCCAAAATGATATATTTAGATATAATTGGTTCGAAATTTATAAGTTTGCTACAAATATCGTATTCTACAAACTTTTGATTCCATAAAACGTTTAATCCCACAAACTTTTTATTCTATAAACCCACTAATCTAAAAAGAGCATTTATAATAAATCCTTCAAATAATTTCATGTGATCTTAAGTCATCATATATTCAAAATGATGTATTTTGACATAGTTGGAAGAAATCAAGAATTCTCAACATATTTTGCTTCCTAATTTTTTTTAATTCCATAACTTCCTATCGCTCATCCGAAAAAACTTATAATTAATCCTTTTAATTGCAAGCGACCTTATTTTACCATATATTAAAAGTGATATATTATGATATAAATGGAAGATTTTGCAGAATCTTCAGCTTTATCCTCAATAATATGAAAATTATTCTAAATATCCATCTTATAAGGCACTTACCATAATATGTTTTCCAAACAAATACGCGTCCGTCTCATTCCACGTCCAAAAATAACGCCAGCAATCTCTCATTCCTTCTCGCAAATCTTCGAATTCATTTCTGAAGGTCAGAACCCGCACGCGTGATTGGATCCTACAGCAAAGTCTTCGAAAACTATTACGGAATGTTAGCAATTCTGAAAAGCGGGGAGGTGCCTCCACTTGTTGAATAGGTTTAGGAGATTTCATCGGCCTTCCTCGGCGAAGAATTCCCTTCCTTTGGCTGATATCGAAGTTAGTCGAGTGGAATTCTGGGATATTTTCGGTCAGATGAACCTTGACTGCTGCTGCGGTGTGTGCCACGGCGGAGGAATTTAATTTTGACCACTGCCTTCCTGCCTCTGAGTTGGATTTTATTGAATGGGCCTGCCCGTAAAAGAGATTCCATACCTCCGTCATCCGATGAACGCTTTCAATCGTAATTTGAAGGGATTCCGGCAATGCGATTCGAGAACTTGCTGGAAAGGAGTGTTTCATAGTTTGCAGGAAATCTATTCGGAAATTATTTCGGGGAAATAAATTTCGGTGTTTGGAGTTTTCAATTATTGCTCTTTAATACCAAAAATATTGCTGCAGTTTTTCATTTTCTTTTTTTTTTATATTCCAGCAGAAGATTCTATACTTTTAAATATTCTGAGCTCTTTCATTCTTAATACATCATTGGATTTGTTGTTGTTGTTACTTATGGCACTTGCTATGAACAAGCAACGCTGATTACATCAGCAGATTTTAAGCCAAAAGGAGCGTCTCTTGTTTAAAGTAGAGCCAACTAGGGCCAAGAGTACGACTTACCTATACACTCATCACAGTCGCTTGCACAGCCCCTTTTTACAGGGGGGCACAGTCACATATCTCACAGATAGCACACAGAAGAGCAACCATGCCCGAACTGGGACTCCCAGAACACGAGGAAAACGTGCTACCTCTTCATTGGATTTCTTTCGTAGATAAACAGCAAATATTCAATCAGAAAGGGGTTCCATGAGACAAAATTTTTGCAATTAAGTGTACTGATACTATATATTACAAGATAATGTATGTATCAAAATATGATGTATCAAAAATTTGTAATCGTTATTGTTACTAATGGAACTTACCATGGACAGGCGCGCTGATGGCCGTCACTGATTTTAAGCCAAATGAGCGTCTCTCGTTGCATGCAGTGCCAATTAGGGCCAAGAGTAAGACTTAAATACTCTCTCATCACATTCGACTGCACACACCCTGTTTACAGAGGGGCACTTTCATACACCTCATATAGTACGCAGAAGAAAAACCTTGCCCTAACCAGGACTCGAACCCGGGATGCTCAGATGACGAGGAAGACATTTGTAATCGTAAAACTAAACACTCTGAACTGTGAAAAACGCGGAATGCATTAGAGAGTGGATTGATTGACACATTGCGGGATAAATAGCTGGAGGGATAAAATGTGAATCTATTTTGAGTGTAAAGTTTCTACTAAAAGTTAATACTATCGCACAGAAAAAGAAGTAAAGTGTTTAACTGATGCATATTGTTTATAAATAATATTATTTATAGTTTCATATGATTGTACTGAATATAACTGATTTTATGCGTAACAAAATTTACTAAAATTTTGCTTATAGAAAAAGAAAAAAATGAACTTTCAACCATAGGAGCTACCGTTAAACTCATTACTAAAAACCCATTTTTAAGCTTTCAACTTTTCAAATCTATACAGAATTATTCATTATCCTGATCTTTTAAATGCCCTATATTTTATTAGATTAAAATTTAAAAATCAACCTCAGGAATTCGCAAATGTGGTCAGTTTTCTTAACAGAATTCAAATCAATCAGGGCTGGTGAACTTTCTTTTCTTCTCAATAATGCATCTGTTTAGATTAATGATTTTGTTAGAAATCTATTAGCTCCTACTCTCCCTATATATATATATATATATATATATAT
>JAOUZG010048027.1:1195936-1216272 GCA_026289955.1 Argiope argentata
TCTATCGGTTTACAGTTTTTTGCAGTCAGAAACCTTATTACTGCACGCACCTCGCGGGATTTTCAATTAACGCAGACATTTCAAACCGTCACAGTATCTGAACGGAACACAGCACGAACCTCTCACTAGCACGGCTAGATGCCGACTGAGCTGCGCAACGCTCTGACCCCAAGATGGCCGCGCTAGCCCCGCCCCAAACGGACACAGACGAAAACGTAATCTACTTTCTGGATGGCCCTCGTATATATATGCGCTCGGTAGATACGGGATCAACATAATTAAAGTACCTTACTTTAAAATTGTCTACAAGCTGAAACATTTATCAGCAAAATATGAAATTTTGTGGAGGACATAGTCGAGGGATGGGAATTTTTTTCTGAGAAAAAAACACATTATCCATCACTGGGTGGAGCTGTAGAACGAACGATGCTGTAGAACGAAATTATTCCAGCTCTACAGCAACGTCACTGTCTTGACTACACAATTTTTATGTTAGATAGAGCTCCTCCACACATTGCATTGTGAGTTAAGAACGTTCTTAAAACACATTTTCTAGAATCAGCCGACACTTTACTAATGTGTGGCCTTCCCGATATCTTGACTAGAATCCATGGAATTTTTGGCTTTGGGGGTATTTGAAACACTTGGTAAGTGGAGAAAAACTCAGAACGTTACCCCATCTAATAGACAGCATTTCACGCCACGTGCGGGATATTTCTCAAAACACACTTCGGTCAACTGTGGAACATAGCACCTTGCGATTTCACTTGGTATCTGAAAATGATGGCCATCATGTGGGACATGTGTGCTTATTATTAAAAAATTGTAACATTGGTAAAATTGATTTAAAAAATTTTATTATTTGTAAAATTGATTTTTTAAAATTTAACATTTGTAAAATTGATAAAAAATTTACTAAACTCTGTGGGTAAAATTGATAGCAAAATGTGTAATAGCTTAAACGTTATTAAACTTTTATAAAATACGTATGCCATTTATTAATATAACGCCCTCTAGTGGCGACATTGGTAACTTTCTTTTCGCGGAAAAAAATTCCCCATCCCACGTATATGCCTTCCACCAAATTTCAGGTTTTTCTGTTAAATGTATCCGCTTGTAGACAATTTTAAAGTAAGGTACTTTAATTATGATGACCATGTATTTTACATTATATATTTTTAAATATGTAGCAAAGTCTCCTTTTGTATATTCTTTTATAATATATATTCAAAAAGAGTTTCTATTAAATTATTGTTCGCATTCTTATTTCATTCAATTAATAAAATGTTATTTTTATATAGAAATTCAGAATTAATGTTCATCCTTATCGCTCTGTTCAGTATCACTCTAAAAAACCTTAAAAGAATCTGGATAAATACAAATTAATTTTACATGTTTAGTAAATGATTAAAGTGAAAAGTTTAATATAAAGAAATGTCAAAAAACCTTTTTCTAAATAATTTAATAAACGTCTGTTATTTTTCATGTCTAGTCTTTTAAACTGTACATCTTGCCGTCTAAAAAATATTTTATAGAAAAAATATGTCTCAAAAGTGTTTTCACATTTTCTTGAATTAACCCCGAGAGAGATAATATCTCGTGGAAATTTTCGGGAGTATATGACAGCAGAAAGATAGTTCTAAAATGTCCAGGAATGCGTAAGAATTTGAAAAAAAAATTTAAATTAATTATTTTCTAGAAATAAGGAAAAATGACATTCTCTTAATGTATTTAAAATTAAAAGCTCTATATCTTTAATAATTAGATATGAATCCAGTTTTTGCATGTATTTATAAATTTGAAAAAATTTTAAAAGTTATTTTTTTAGCTTATGATGGACACTTAAAATATAATTAGTTACTGGCTAATGAAAGTTTTCAGAAAAGTTTTAATACGTTTAGAATGTTCTTAAAAATGCCTGAAAACTTTTAACCAATTCATATCAAAAGGTTTAAATGGTTCAACTCTGAGAGACTTAATAGTCAATGCTCAACATGATTTAAAATATAAATTTCAGGAAAATTCTTTTAAAATGTATTAAAAGCAGCAATGTCAAGATTGATAAAATTGAAATCATATTGTTCAAATTTGTTTGTTTAAATTCAATGATTATAGAAAATTGTCTATTTTATAAAAATTTATAAATATACAATTTATTTACACTTATCGTAAACCAATGCCAACTTTTAAATCATAACAAGTAGTCATATAGTTCCATCTGAAAAAATGCTCATGTGACGGGAACAATTATATATTATATTATTTGAGTCAATACATCTATTTCTAAAATGTTATGGAATCAGACTTTTATATGGTGTCCCTATGGTCAATCACATTTAGTAATATCAAATATTTAAATAAACTAACAAGAAAATACCGCTTTTTAAAATAAAATTCACAAAAGTATAACTGTTAAATCGAATTTCGGTCATATACAAAATTTATTTTAACACTCTGAAAAAGTAATTCAAATTTAAATAATTTTAATTCATTTTTTATAAAACCTTCAAACAATAAATATTTTGTTCCCACGACGGCTCGAAACTATTTGTAAAATTCGTCTAAAATAATTATTTGAATTCTTTCCAATAAAGTAAATCAAAAGAAGGGATTTTTTTTGTTTAAAATTTTACAATGTTCAGAAAATTATAATAAATATCATACCAAAATATCTAATAATAAATTACAAAAAATACATACCATCATTTAAGCATAATAGTCAGTTGTGTTATTTTTTTAAGCATAATAGTCAGTTGTGTTTTTTTTTATCTTACACGAAATATCAAGAAAGTATTGTAGACGTTAAAAAACTTCGAAGCCGAGATTTTAACGAATCTCCGTGTTTTAGAAGATCCTCAGTTCGAGAAACATATTTTTAAGAAATGTCTGTCTGTGATAAGTATTGCACGAAAACACACAGAGTTAGACAAATAAAATTTGATATACGATCTTTATACTGAATTTGTAACCCATACTAAATTTTGAGCAAGTCAGTCTGTCCGGCTCATAGAATATAAGTCAACATAATGACTAAAAAAAGAAGGTGTCTAGATAGTTCTGAAATCAGAATTAACATCAATAGACATCTACAGCATTTAAACGCGATAACTCTAAAACAGAATGATTTACAAATTTCACATTTCGTGTGAGATTTTTTCTTATTGGAAATGAAGTTTTTTGTCAAATTTTGGTTATAATCTCTTCTAAAGCATAAATTTGATTTTTGGTTGATTTTTTTAACCACACAAGGAATTAATCGCCAAATAACTCTCCAAGGACGGCACAACAGATTCGGTACAAATTTAAAATTCACTCAATAGGTTATTTTTTCTTAATTATTGAACGCCAACGTTATGCAAGGCTTTTCCAAGATAACAGCTCTATTGCGAGAAAGTTTTCGGCAGACCATTCGAGTTAGTTCAGTTTCTAAATGGCACAATCTCATTTACAGGCCTCTTTTAACATGTTTAAATATCACCTTGAATAATAAATTTTAATTACAAGCTCCCTCTTAGTAAAAACGAAGGCCCTATTAGCCTCACATCAGGGAATAATCGCCAAAAGCTCGCCAAGGATAATGCCATAGATTGACTAAAAATTCCAAATTCATGCCAAAGTTTATTATTTCGTAATTATTGTAAACCAATGCTTTATGCAAAGCGTTCCCTAAATAATAACTTCATTGCAGGAAACCTGTCGGGAGACCATTACAGTTGATTTTTACAAATTATGTTGCCCTATTTTTAGTCTTTCTTTTTTTTGAAGAGTTTAAATATCACTTAGAATAAAGAATTTTAGTTTCAAACTTATTCTCAATGAAACCAAAGGCTCTATTAGCCGCACGTCAGGGATTAATTGACAGATAACTCGCCAAGGATGAGACGATAGATTTAGCTAAATTTCTAAATTCATGCCAAAGGCTAATATTTCGTAATAATTGTACACCAATGCTTTAAGCAACGCTTTACTTGGATAATAACTTATCGTGAGAAAACTTTGGGAAGACCATTCAACTTGTTTCATTTTTAAACTACACAATCTCCTTTTAAAGAATATAAATATCTCTTAGAATAGTGAATTTTCATTACAACATCCCTCTAAATGGGCACAAAAGAATTATTAGGCGCAAATCAGGGTTGAAGAGCCAAATAACTCGCCAAGCATGACACGATAGATTCAGCTAAATTTCTAAATTCATGCCAAATATTTCGTAACTTATGTACGCTTATATTATAACAGGTGTTTTTGAGATAAAACCATTATTGAGAGAAAGTTTTGCGAAAACCATTCTAGCTGGTTCCGTTTATATTGCTATTTTAAGGGGTTTAAATATCACCTAGAATAATGAATTTTTATTGCAGGATCCTTCTCAATAGGAACAAAGGAACATTCTACCATTCACCCTAATGCTCTTTTAATTTAGCAATCAATCACTCCCTTACAAAGCACTGAAAGGTAGTAAATTCCTACGTATTATATTTCTTCAAACACTTTCTTGGAATAACAGGAACAAATGTTTGCTTTGTGCAGAACACAAAATCTTCTAACTACACCAATAATAGGGTGATTTAAATCTTCTACACAAATTCTATTTGTAAGCCTCAAAGATCTTTGCATACAAATAAACATGGAACAAATTCATAGCTGCATTCTTTTACTATTAAGGAAAGGAGTGTTATTTTCGTATAATTTTCCTAGCATGCAGATACGATTACCAAAGAATAAAAATTATCGCTATTTGGCAAGTTGTAAAGATTTTATGAAAAAAAAAGATAGAGTTGTACAAATTGGACATCGAATTGCATTTCAATAATACGAAATCAAATGTTGTCTTCATACTGATTTAAAAACTAGTGTTGTATTACAGCTATCCAGATCATAAAACTACAAAGAGCTTAGTTTGTTGTTGTTCCTAATGGCACTTGTCATGGACAAACACGCTGATGGCCATCAGCAATTTTAAGCCGAATGAGTGTCACTTGTTTTTGAGGAAGTGTTGACAAGGGCCAAGAGTACGACTTAGCTACATACTCATCATATTCACTCGCATAGCTCCTTTTTACAGGAGGGTACACATTTAAACTCCTCACAGACAGTACACAGAAGGACAACCATGCCTTGACGGGACGCAAAGATTACGAGGAAGGCACGCGATATCTCTACCAGGAAGACGGCAGGACTTTGTTCAGTTTAATGGTATTAACGTCTCGTTTTCATCAACATTAGGGCTATTTGGGGACGGACCTCGTACCACAGACAGATGATGAGGACTCCACCTGAGATGACACCCCTATTTTCCAATCTCCCACATCATACCAGTGGAAGACATTTGGTCTCGAAAGATTTAACTTTCACCAGACCCCCTTCCCTTATTCGAACCTGAAACCTTTTGTTTCCTTACCACAAGGTCACCACAATTTCAAAGAGCATCTTGACTGATGGGGGTGGGGAAGAAGAAACACAGGCAGTTCTATTCAAAAAGTTATTTTTAGTATCTGTAAGGTCGGCAAATTTTGGCAACCCTTCTCATCTCCCATAGCAACCTTTCACGTGGAGATACGCAAGAACGCGGAGGGTAAAGGTTTAAGTGTAGAGAGAAATCAACCAGAGGTTCGATGACAGATGGATTGCAGAGCAAAGAGGAATGCTGAGAGGTGAATCCGAGGGTGAAGACACAGCATTCTGGATCAGACGAACGATAGGATAGGAGGTCAGTGAGAGTCGGAGTCCGAATTGGGAATGAACGAAGTGAGAGTGAGGTGAGTCCGAGACGAAGACTGACGAAATAGACAGATGATGGAATAGTGTTGTGTACTTTTCGTATTTCTGTTTTATGTGTGTGCTGTGTCCCGTATCTATATGTTAGTAAAATTTTTTGACTAAAACTGGATGTGATCACTGTCTTTACAATTTACATGAAAGAACCCCCACGTCTTACAGTATGATTAACAAATAAAATTGTAAAACGCTCTAATTCTCTTATAATAAAGTATGAAAGCCAGTACCAACACTTTGTGAAGTTAAACTGATCAGATTTTCATTGCTTCAATGTGGTCGATTAATTAGGCAAAAAATGATGTTTTTAATCTCTGGGCATTTGGTTAAATGGTAAATATATGTAACACTAGCCTTATAGGCCAGATAAAATCAACGATACCGAAGTCGACTTTTTGGTATTGTGGTTATGTTACTGGGCTACTGGTTCTAGCATCGCGGGTTCGTATCGCAACCTTCAATCGCTACATTGGTGACCTTGACAACGCAACCTCCTGCAACAGTCGTGGCGCCATCTACAAGCTGCAAAATCGTCAGACTAACTTGACGTTAGCAAGCAAATAAACAGTCAAAATTGTCAGACTAATTTGATGTAAGCCAGCAAGCAAACAAACAAGCAAAATCACACTTGACGTAAGCAAGCAAACTAACAAAATAATCAGACTCGCATGATGTAAGCAAGCAACAACTCGCCATAACGCATGGCGCAATACAAATCGTTCGCTTCACCGCCGACTCACTGGTGGGGGAGTACTGTAACGCTAGCCTTATAAGTCAGATAACATCTATAATACCGAAGTCGATTTTTTGGTATTGTGGTTATGTTAGGATACTGGTCCTAGCATCGCGGGTTCGAATCGCGACCTTTAATCGCTACATATATTTTAAATAAACTGATGAGTGATCTACTCAAAACTTACTCGCATTTTTCTAATAAGAATGCCATACCAGAAAACTACTTGCACTCAGAATTCAGAGTAGACTAATATGTGGAGAATTCGTCGAAACCTCAAAGTCAAAAAGATTTGGATGATTACAATGCTTCGTCTATATTTCCTATACGAGGCTTTTTTACATATACACTCATTATGCATATGCTTATCATTAATTTTATTATAGCAACTCTACATTCTGTACCAAACCATATCTATTATTCTACTCTTAAATTTCCATCAAATTCTGCAAATACTCATTACATGTACTTAACGGTTCATATATTATCCCTACAAAAACACAATTTTAAACTCAAGAATGCGTTCTCGGCAACAGAGGGCCGCCTTTCTCCAACTAATGCGATTTTAATTTTCCTATCAATCATTCCATCATAAAGGAGCTGAAGTTCCTAATTACCCCTACATAATCCCTCTTTAAATACCTGCCTCGAAATAACAAAATACGCTGGGAAAACCGGTTTTTTTTCGCTGTAATTCATTTTTACACCTACTCAAAGTCCACAGTAAATGAATTAATAATTTGATTAAATCTCTTTTTAAGCGAAGGAAAGAGTCTAAAAAAGCCGTTAATGACGTCAGACACTCAATAGACCAATTAAAAAGATATGGGTTAATTTAATTTTTCAAAGTTGGAAGCATGGAGGGAAAAAAATCGTTCTCAAAGTATTATCCAGTTATTTAAAAGAAGAACATGGAAAATCCATTAATATTATTTTAATAACAAGTTGAGAGTGTTAATTGAATTTAGATTGTTTTTAGTCAAATTTTGAGGTTGTTTTTTTTTATATTTATAGCGTTAATCGTATCTTATCGCCATTAACAGATATCTTTTTTTATAAATTAATCCTTGACAATAAAAATCAGGAGCAGAATTTTTAAAGTCTATTATCACGTGTACATATACATTAAAAACAGATAATGTTTTTGGATTAAAAAGATTATGATTAATTAAATAGCAGCGGAATCGATATTTTATATATAAAGTAATTTTTAATTTTTGGTTTGTGACCGATGAGTTTATGTTTTATGTCTTTGCGAATTCATGCGAAGGTTGAAATTGATGTTTGTGATGAATTTTAAGTTGTTTTTGTTATGAAGTAACCAATGATATTGGTATCTCCAAAATTCTATTATTTGCTTTCTAATAAAGCCATTATTCTTCTTACTTTTTTTAAAATTTTAGATTTAAGATAAGATGTGAATACCTTAAATGTAATGGCGATCAATAGCTGCGAAATAAAGAATATTGAAATGAATTTAACTTTTTTACTGAATCTATAGAAAAAATAATATATAATGAAGGAAAAAAATAATGTTGATTCTATAGTCTACTTTGTACATCTTTTCAAGGGCCGATTTTACAGTCACTGCCACAAGACTACTTACCGAAATTAATTTATCTAAGTTATTGAATTTGTAAATTATAGGGTTTACATGAATTTGAAATTACAAACTAACAGTGAGTTTGTCGTTTAACAGTTTTTATTCAAAATTCGATGCGAATCTGCAATTTTGAATATTAAAAAAAATTCTAATTTTACCTCAAGTTTTAAACAATTAACAGAATGACATTTCCTTTGAATGCGTTTTGTTCAAAATTTTAATTGTAAGCTACAAAATTGATTAAGTAAACTCAACAAGTTTCATACTTATAATTTAAAGTGTTTTTGAGCTAGCGAGTTCACAAAAATATAATAATGCCTAAAAGGTGTTTTCCGAACTCAGGGGGGGGGATCTTAAATGTGGATATTCGAGCACTAAATATGAATCGAAAGTCTAGGTTAGAAGCCTTTTCAATGACCAATTCTATGACTAGTGCCTCAGTTTTATCTATCGGAATTTTTGATCTAAGTAACTGCTTTTGTAAATTATTGAGTTTATATGAATTCGAAGTACAAACGATCTGCCCTTTAACTGATTTGGCATAGAATTTGACACAAATCAGGAATTTTGATGCATAAACTGCATCAAATTTTTTGACCCAGTTTTTTCAGTTTTGAAGTTGTGTTTCAACATCCATGCAGAAAACTTCGTCTGAATGGATTTTTTAATTGAATAGAAATCTGGATATTTGGTCTTAAGTGTATATAATAAATTTCATCAGTATCGCTAAAAACATTTGTAATCGTTTCGAAGTATCACATATACACATAATGTTAAATCTATACATATTTCTATAGCTTCGTATTAGACCGTCGACGCCAATGGTCACCAACTGTTTAGTAACTCATTGGCAACGGGTTCAAATTTAATGATAAACCGTCGATGCCAACAAAACCAACAAAATGGCGGACGCCAGTTAAGGTTTCAACAATTTTTTCAATAATGGCAGTTTTTGTTTTTTTTTGTCAATATTGGCGGTTTAACAACTCATTGGCGATGCCTTCAGATTTGGCAACAAAGATCGAAGGTCAATTACGTCAGTACCCATATTTCAAACTAAGAGTGTTTTTAAAGAGGGAGATTCCCCAAAATATGGATTTCGAATTTTTTGACAATTGCAATACCTTCTAAATATTTTTAACGAATAAGTAAAGTTATATTAGAAATTATTACAATATGTGTTAGTCAATCTCTTTTGAAAATTGTACAATTGATAATTCCTCTATTTTCTCAATTTTTAAACATAATAAGACTATTTTTTAACTAAATGGAATACCAAAAAATTATTTTATATTACTTTTATCTGATACATTGTGTTCAAAATTAAGCAGTGATTTGCTGTTTTTGTGACAGATCATAGAATATTTTATTTATGTTGGTTTTTGAGTTATCGTGCTTAAATATACACAAATCGACAACTTTTGCAGATTTAACCCAAAATCTGGTCAACAAATTCATTGATCTAAGTGATTGCTTTTGCGCCCATAACACCCATCTGGCACAAATCTGGCTGATAGCATTTTTGAGACATCATGCTCACATACACACAGAGAATCGTTTTAGTTTAGTTAGGCGCTATTTTGGGACGAAGGTCACAATTTTATAAACCACGGTCAGATGACACCTGAGCTGACACTCCCATCTCCAAATTTTCATACCACGCCAGAGAGAGGATCTCTGACCCCGACTGACTTATCGTGCACTATATCAGCTTTCACAACGATTCTTTGCAGGAATTGGATCTCTAACATGAAATAATCTGGTTACCACCATGCCACCACGACCAACAGAGTCAGACAGATGGACATTCCATTACATATTTCGTTCAACATTTAAAAGAAATTTGTATTTCAGTGTTAAAATTAAATACTAAATTCCATCTATCTAGGGTGATATTATTTTAAGCCATCGTTATAATAAAAAGACATTTTCGTACTCGAGGAGGTCAAAAATGTAAAGGCAAATCCACATTTTTGAACTCACACAATTGAAGCTAATTGTTGAAAACATTTCGAAATTATTGTTGATTCCGATTTTTTCATTTTAACTCATGTTAAACACATGATGCCGATTTTTATATAACATCACTTTAAAGGAAATTAATTGATTAAATTTAATTAATATATAAAACAATTTATATACAATTATTAATTCTAAATTATTTATAATTACTAATCTAATTAAAATTAATTCATTTTTCCCTAAAAGCCCCCATGGAAACAAAGTTTATTTTTATTTACAGTATAGTAAACAGTTAAGGAAATTAATTAATCTTTTTTTTCCTAATTTAGTTAAATTCTCTGAATAGTTAAATAATCACATGAAATATCTAGGAGCAACAAACTGGGACTGCGCTTTGTTTGAAAACGAAATCTGAAACGGAACAAAAATTTTCTTTCAGTCCCATTTCTCCTAAGATCTCAAAAGATCACGTGATACAGAAACGTAACATATAACATAAAAGCATAGGCGAGAGATTTAAACAATACTTTTCTTAAATGTTTCCATTTGAAATCTTCTTTATTATAACTTAATCTAATTAGTTAATTTATAGCAGTGATAATAAAGGAAAAATATACATCATAGATAACATGAATAATATTTTGTATGAAGCATTTTAGCTCTAAATTTAATTAACAGTTTTAATTTTAATTGGCATAATAGGCAATTAGGCTTGGTTAGGAATTTATTAAAAACTGTTTTTCCTAAGAGTTATGTTTCCATGGAAACCATCTTGTTTTTATTTTTAGCATAATAAACATTTAACGAATTGAGTTATAATTTTGATTTTACTTTTTTTAAATTTTCTTAATATCTAAAAATATTAAAAAATATTTTGAAGTATGAAACCGAAAATGAAATTTGCTGATTTTTTTATTATTTTATCTAAAAATAAAGCAAAATTAGTATCTTGAAACTATTTCGTATAAAATTCATGAATAACAGTAAAAATTACATTTAGCATACACCTTCCAAAGAATATTTAAACATAATTTCTCCGAAAGGCTTCCTTTTAACTCTTTCTTTGCCATAACTTAAATTAATTAGCTGGTTAGAAAGGGTAATAATAAAAGCTCCAGTACAAATATAATGTAATTAAGATATATAATTAGACGAAAGCAGGAGATATAATGAAATTAAGAATTCCATCTCAATTCAGAAAAAGAAAGTGCTTCCAAACCTTATTTCTATGGCAGGATAGTTAATTATTCAACAAGATCAGAGATATGTCTGTTAATTATTATTATGTACCTAAATCAACAGTGTAGAAAAAAATATTGTTAATTTTTATTCAAAGGATTTCCTTTTAAATAGAATATATAATATATATATGCTTACACTCAGAACGTTTGATGATTAATCATCCGTTCACTGTGGTTATAATTAATATATTATTTGACTTTTTGAGAAGTATTCAAAACATATTTTTATTCCAAACTTATTTATGCGAATTAAAAATAGAACAAAAACGTATTTTGTACTTAGAAAGTATTTGGCACCCATTTTTTCTTCTATGTATGATGCAGACATATCACCGCTATATTTATTATACGTACTCAAAACAATTTCGTTAATAAGAAACATTATTTTATTATTGATGAGCATTTGGAATCTAGTGTCTCCTTCAAAAATTTTACAAATGAATTCTAGTACCTGAAACAACTTTCAGCTTGCATAATTTTTAATGAATTTATTTACATTCATTTAAGGAATTTTATTCCACACAAAATATCTATCTATATATTTATAATCACCTATTTATCTATAAGACACAAACATATGTGACACTGACATCTTTCATATCATCATGTCAGAACATGATGTTGTTTGGGGATGAGGTTTTTGGTGCAACAAAAATCCGTAGGTGGAAAATAAAAATTGTATTATCTACACGAGCATCACGAAAAATCAACTTTTAATAACGTGTTATCTTCACATTTACAAAAGCTCTGTTTAAAAAAATAAGTTAATGACTACAGCAAATAAAACCTTGAAAAATGTCATTTTGGGGACGTGATCATATGAAAATGAAATAAATAGGAAATGGGATATTTTTTTTAAACAATAAATGCTTGACAAAAAAATTTTTGGATCGTTTGCAATACTAAAGTGACTCTTTCGATGAAACAATTAAATTGAATAAAAATATAATTTAACTCGCACGAGCGCCCGGTGCTTGGCTGTTTAAAAAATGATGTTCTGACATACATTGAAATATGCATAGCAGATTTCATTTTCATTTTTATTTCTTATTTTAAAATAATAACAGTTTTACGAAACAATAATTATAGGACGAATTTCAGAGAGATTTTTTGTATTAAATTCATCTGTTATTTTCGCTTCGTATAAAATTGAAAAATATAATTAGAAATGTTCTGGAGATGGCTCTCTCTGTAACCAAAATGCTTATTCAGTCAGAGATGAGCGAGAATGAAGATATAAAATAAATCAAGAAACAGGCTCCAGCAAGAAATTTTACTCGAAGCTTAAATAAAATAGACTTAACCCTCACCAGATAAGTAATTGCTAATTATGAAAATTGATGTTTATATTCTCCAAGAAAATTATCTTGTTAAAAATATACTTTGAATTATCTTAAGACTTAAAAAAATTATCTTTTTAATAATATGATTTTTATTTACGACAATTCTTTGAACAATTTCCTTTTAGACAATTTATCCATTAATTTTAATAATATTTTTAGCTAAATTTGGTACACAATGGATTTGATACAATTTTGTAAATGATATGATGAAATTCTAACTCATAAATCAAAACGTTTTTGTCAAATAATAATTAATCCCGTAACAAAAATTGTTTGTTTCTGCTTTTATTTTATAATATATACACTTTATATTTTGCAATAAACTAATTCACTTGAAGTAATGACTCTTAGTTGTTTTCAAATAAAAGGTGAAAATAAAAAAAAACATTTAAAATATGTCTTGCATGGTTTGTATTCTACATTAATTTTTTTACAGCCTGCATTTTTTTAAAATTTAGGCAAACAATCTAGCTGACAAAAGCAGCTCATTTGTCATTATTATAAGTTCGTAAACACTGTAGTTTTTAATGGCATCAGAAGGTTATATTGATATGGGCTTAATCAACTTATAGCATGGTAAGATAATAAGGACGTTGACTCCTGTATCTTGATTTCTCAAATAATCCACATCCTACCAGCGGTAAACTGTTTATCAGTCCAATGGAATTAGCACCCATTAAGCCAGTCTAGAAGCAGAATTTACTTGGATATACACCACATCCATATATTGAGGGTAATTCAGAGTCACGCGGAATTCGAACTCTAAAATACATATATCACACGTAAAATGACTACACACATCTTCAAAAACCATGTGCAAATCGCAAGGAGGCATCAGATGACACCGATAATACGTCACAATGACTTGAGTATAAGAGAGTGATGTATAAGGCAGGCAAGAAAAGAAGTAAAACTGTTCACAAGCACTTTATAAGCCTTTCAGTGCAATAACCGCATAGTTATGAAAGGACTCATTTGAACAATTTTTTACTTAGAAGATTTGTTGCCGTCTGGAATGTGGAGATACCCAGCTGGAAATATCCACGGAACGTGGAATCGGTCACGATGTCATCTTCAGTTTTTGGTAATGGGTAATGTCAGTATATGTTACAGCACTGATCGACCCCTAGAAGAAAATGGGTAATGTGAGTAGATGTTACAGCACAGATCGACCCCGAGTTACAGCGCCGAAAGAGGACCGGTATTTGGCAGTAACTAACTAAAGAAACAGAAGGAACACAGCATCAAACCTGTCTCGTCCCCTCTCTTCAGCCACTGGTACGACAGATTCAAGGCAGACAATGTACAGACGCTTACGAGTCAATATGCTCATAGGTCAGTCAGATGTGCTCCATTTACTGCAACTCGCTGTTGCCTGCGGTTAGCCTGGTATAGAGAGCATACATTGTGGACACAGCAACAGTGGACTTGTTAGATACTTTCCGACAAGTCACGGTTCAGCTTTCAGTCTGATTCTAACCGAACTTCCATATGTAGAACGCCAGGTATCCGTTACCACCAAGAGAACATTATTGAATGACACCGTTACGGTGGTGTATGATTGCACGTTTGGGGAGGAATTATTCTAGGTTCCAAAACTGTCCTGCATGTTCAAATGTGAACCATGGCCGGTCAAATCTATCAGGATGTCATTCTAGAACAACATGTAAGTTAGTTTTGAGGCGCCATGGGAACAGAATTCGTATTTATGGATGACAACTTTCGTCCTCACCATGCAAACATCGTAAATGAATGCCTTCGACTAACAGATATCACCCGTATGGGCTGGCCAGCATTTACACTGGATTCGAATTCAGCAGCGCATATGTGGAACATGCTTGGCCCACGCGTTGTAGCCCTTCAACTACCTCCTACATGTCTACAGGAAATACGAAGAACATTGCTTGATAAATGGTGTAATATTCCACAATATAACATCAATAATTTGATACTCAACAAGCCTAATCGTTGTAGATACTGTGTGTGTGCATCATATGGGATACATACTATGTATGAATCGTCATACCAACCATATAAAATTGGTTTGTGTGTGTGTGTGTGTGTGTGTGTGTGTGTGTGTGTGTGTGTGTGTGTGTGTGTGTGTGTGTGCGTGTGTGTGTGTGTGTGTGTGTGTGTGTGTGTGTGTTTTAAAGAGCTAAACATCGCAATTTTTATTTACGATAACAAAAATATAGCATCGTTTTTGCTCTTTACCTTTTGTTTAATAAATAGGCTTTAAAAATAAGTCGTATTGGTTTTGCTTCTGACTCTTTCTTTTCCTGACCCATCATTATCCTTAATTTATTGACCGGGAAATTTCGAAGTTTTAACCCTCTTGTTCAGATGGTAAGATAAACCATTATGTATCAAATAATCACTGATGTAATTAGATAGTGTATAAACAACATTTTAATAAAATAATAAGTTGTTTGATTTATGTAATCATATTTAATTTCACTAATTCAAAAATTTATTTTAATGCACTGAAAAACCTTAGAAAGTTAATCATTATCAAAAAGAAAAGAAAAGAAATTACCCTAATATATGGAATTAATAATTGTCTTCAAAAAATAATCAGCGAAAGAAGTAATAAAAATTCTAGTTATAAATTTAAACACAGAAAAATAGCATATAAAAATAATTTTATTTTAAAAAATTTCTTGCCATATTCTTGAAACAAAATATTTACCTCAAAAGTAAAGCGCAGGAAATGAAAAAAAGAACAATTTGTGTTGAAACATTAAAAGAATAATTTCATTTTCATCATAAAAATTCTCCAGACATACTCAAAGTTAAATTCCTTTTAAAATTCAAAATCTTATATTTCATACGATTAGATTTTACTTTTAAAAAAAGAAAAAAAGCTTAATATAGTTGCTAAATAGAAAAGCTTTTTAATAGTTTATCCTCTAATGTATAAATTCATTCAGTTCGTAAAAATAAATTTCGATTTTGAAGTGAAAAGTTTTCCTCTGCATATTTTTTCAGAAAATTATTATTCGGGGTTTTAAAGTATTTCTGAAATTTAATTTCTAATTTTTGAAAAAGCATTCTTTATTTATTCTTTTTTATTATTTGCATGTAAATAACAGACACTTATCATTCACTCACATATGACAAAGGTCTAAAACAAGACTATTTCTTATAATGTTTTTAAAAAAATTAAGGTTTTTACGGAATAATAAAAGTAAATTGTGGAATAAGTTTAAATGAACTTAACAAATTTTTTAAATATTTTTTTAATTCTCTATTGCATTCCTTAAATACAATTAAATTCATTTTACAATCATAACTTCGGTTTATTTTTTCAGAAAAAAAAATAAATTAATAGATTGATATGCGATATATTTTTAAGGGAAAAAATTATTCAAATTCATTGCTTTTTCTTTACACTGAAATTTACTGCAAGTGATAATATCGCGTTTATCAATAACTTTTAATAATATTTTTAAATTACCTTGAACACTATTACCATTGAGTTTTCTAACAATTTTTACTGTCTACAGCAAACGATTTTTTCTATATAAATTTTGTATTTTCAAATTTTTTTATATTTTTTATATCACTTTTTCATATTATATAAGAGTATTTTTTGTTCTTAATACATTCAAATATATTGTTAAATATATTGCTGTAGTAACAAAAGGCTAATCAAGTATAATAATAAAAATAATACTTTAAATCAAGTAATTATTTCTGAAATTTTTAAATGAAATCAGCAAATTTGTACTTTTAATTAGTGCCAAAGGCGAAATAGTGGTGCTAATTTTAATTATTCTACCTTTTTTAATTATGTTTGTTAAAAATCTTAATTTCTAATACTGATTTCCATAACCATGCTCGATACATTTCCAAGAATCCGAATTCTGTACTATCCGGTCTAGTTTTCTTTATAGTAGTTAAATGAGGAAGGCATTTCATTGAATTATTCATTGAATTAAACATAGCGAAGGCATTAGAAGCGTCGTTTGCTATGATCTGCCTGTGTGCTTTGTGGAAAATGCAAATTGCGATAGGAAAAGAATAGTTATCTGCTTGTTATTTATTGTTTATAATATGTAACTGACCTCTATTGCTGCATCTGTTGCTAACTATAACTGCATAATACAAAATTCGTATATTATTCTTGAGGTATGCTTAATGTTATTTTTAAATATACCACATGGAAGTTCACAATTTAAATAAAAATTTCTATCCTTTAACTTGCTTTTTCAATCCCTACTATTTGTTCACACTCTCTCTTTATATATGTATCTTGTTCAAATTTTTAATCGTTAATAAAATACCTTTTATTCATCCAATAAAGTTCAAATGCATTATTTTAAACTTTTAGGGGAAGGCAATTGATGTTAATACAGTACTTTCAAATATTAGTTCATTCATTAAAATTAAATAAAAATATTAAAATGAAATCTGCTATGCATACTTCAATGTATCGTGTAAGAGAATCATTCCTTGAATGGACAAGCACCACGTGCTCGTGCGAGTTAAATTATATTTTTATTCATTTTAATTCCTTCATTGAATTAGTGAAAAAAACTTTTTCTCGTATTTATAGTTAAAAAAAATCTCATTTCCTATTTATTTCATTTCATATAATCACGTGCTCAAAATGACATTTTTCTAAGTTTCATTGACTGTAGTCATTATTTTTTTAAATAGAGCTTTTATAAATGCAATGACAAAGCGTTATTAAAAGCTCATTTTTTGAGATGCTCGTGCAGATAATATATATTTTTATTTTTCGCCTACGGATTTTTGGTGACTCCACAAAACCTCATTCCCAAAACGACCTCATGTTCTGACACGATAATAATTTTAAATAGTTTTTTTAGAAATTTGTAATGAAAATTGAAATCCACGGGCAGTAGCTGAATCGGTAAAATGAGAGGGTTTCAGTACTTTTCGTGTGAAAGTGAAGAAAACGTGTTCAAGTCTTGCGAAAATCAATTATTGTTTGATAAGTTATTTACATTAATTGTAATTTTTTAATAAAAAGTAACTAAAATAATTTTTTTGTTTAATGACCTATGTTGAAATAGACGTTTTTTTATATTACTTGTTATCTAATAAATTATTACAGTGTAGTTTATAAACATGTACAAATTGCCAGCACGGAGCCTTTCATTTCAACTCGACACGTTAGTGGCCCCTGTGATTCACCGAATTGCGGCGGAATTCACGTTCCACGTGGCTCTAGATCAATACAGGGCTGAGTACTCAATAAGAAGGGAGAAAATGCATATTGTAAAAGTCAGATTTGACATAAAAACTTTGTCTTCTGGTATTTGTGAACGAAGAAATGAGCTCATAGAAGTCCGGCTTATCCAACACTTTTGTTATCCGATTTACCCTTTCCCATTATCCTCGAAATTTTATTTCATCTTAATTCTATTTTCATACAAAAATAAATGAAACATTTTCCTTTACATAAAAAGCTATAATCAACAAAAAAGAATAAGACATGTATCGAATAATTCTTTTTTTTAGGCGAAAATAAGAAATTGCGTTAAAAAAATCTTACCTTTGTTCAGTATCACTCCCAATTCAAGTTTCTTCTTTCAGACAAAAATAAATATTTTTCCACCCTCGAGAAAAGAATAAAAGGTTCTAGGTATGGATTTCCTGCGGAAGAAGAATCGAACAATAAAATGGAATATTCTTCCTCATGACAAATACATGGAATCATGAAGCATAATACAAAGTCAATTACAAAACTTGATGATAAAAATCTATTCATGAATTCCGGATTTTAGAAATAATAGGATTTACCAGTGGCATTTTGCTTTATACATGGAAGTATTAAAAGAGCACTATAGTGAATCAGCTATCTAACGTAGTCAGAGGCAGAATTTCGTTTAACCAGACTAGACGTGAGCCTAGAACCGTTAGGCTGAGAGAGGGCTACATTCGATCGATTTACGAATTCTTTTGTGTCACTTTCCCAGCAAAAGAGAATTGTAAAAAATAGAAATTTGTGAATTACAAGATATTAGGACAGTATAAATAATTTATCATGTTAACGATTTATCATTAGTTTCCTAAATATTTCATTTTTTACCTTGTTATTAGAATTAATTACATTAAAGAATCAGAATTGAAATTAATTTGAATTAATTAGTGTTAGTTAGAATTAGAATTACCTAGAATTAGAATTGTTAGAATAAATTAGAATATATAGAATTAGATTGAAATGTTTAGAATAAATTATATGAGTTATAATAAATTTGAATTAATATAATTAGAATTAGAATAATAAATTGGAATTGGAATGAATTAGAATTATAATCAATTAGTATTCAAATTAATTATTAGAATTAATCGAATTAGAATTAATTAATTATTAGAATTAACAGAATAAGAATTGATAGAATTAGATTCAGTTAATTATTAGAATTAATAAAATAAGAATAAATTAATTATTAGGATTAATAGAATAAGAATAAATTAATTATTAGAAATAATAGAATAAGAATAAATTAATTATTAGAATTAATGGAATAAGAATAAATTAATTATTAGAATTAATAGAAATAACATTAATATAATTAGAATTATTAAAATTAATAGAATTAGAATGAATTAGAATTAGAATCGATTATTGGAATTAATAGAATTAAAACAAATTAGAATTAGAATTAATTATTTGTAATGGTAGAATTCGAATTAATTATTAGAATTAGTTATTCATACTTAGAAAAACAATCGTTTTTTAAGATTAGAATTAAGTACTTATTTCATATTATAATGAGCCCAATCATAGATCTCGGCTACTAGGACTCATAAATAAAAACCAATATATTTCCGTAAAGTTAAACTGGAAAATTTACTTAAAATAAAACATTTGGCAGGTGAAACAGCCGTAATGGTCTTTTTGAAAAAGTCACGCAAACTCTAAATAAATTTCTAACTCCATCCACCTCATAAAATTGAGGATATAGGATAAAGCAGTAAGTACCTTGCATAATATTGGCGAACAATGCTGACGAAATATAGTTCTATAGCTTGGATATATAGTATTTTTACTTAATCGATCCTGCGAATATATATTTTGAACAATTTTTTCAGTTGTATGAAGTTGAAATTTGACATGGAACTGCAATTAGAATCATAAGATCACACATAAAAATTAATCGTTTTACGTCATGGCGTTTAATATATGTAAAAATACAGAACATTAGACAAATTTGGTTCTAAATTTTATTATCTACAATTTAAATTCGACGGGGGGGGGGGCAGCTCGGAAAGAGGATTAAAAGCTCCCGACTTGGTGGTTGGATCTCGCTATGCTGGAGGTACACAAATGACTTCTCTCCTCGATGATGGGGCATACTTCCTACTGGAATGGTTGGATGATGACCGATGATGACCCTTAGGACTCAACCACAACTCCTGCCAGTGCTGCCATAGCGGCGGTCTGGTCAACCAGGTTTATGATTTATCTGTTCTGAAGTTGATAGAAATCGATACATTCGATCTAAAATTCATGTAATAAATTTTGTGCGTCTATTTCAATGAGTTTTTCATGTAATTATTTCCAGAGACAGATAGACATGATGCCAAAATTGTTGTTCTTTTTTCAGAGAGGTTTGGAGTGTGGATATTCGTCAATGCATCAGTTTTGTTGTTTTGACGATTACAACATTTTTTATAGACTCATTATACGAGAAAGTAAAAAT
>JAOUZG010048027.1:1216282-1239724 GCA_026289955.1 Argiope argentata
ACGATTACAACATTTTTTATAGACTCATTATACGAGAAAGTAAAAATGTGTAAGATGTGAAACTAAACAGGCAAAATGTGTTGTCAAATTTTCTTACGTGAAATGGGAAATAAAATTATTTATTAAATGAAAGAACTCTTAATAAATAGGCGTCAGCCCTCACGTGGAATTGTAAAATTTCTGCTTCTGTCCCAGTACGTGCAATTTTAATTATCGATATATATATATATATAACGGAATGTTTCTTACGCAAAATAGTGCAATCAAAAAAGCAGCTAAGATAATGAATGTTTGGGGAGCATATTGATGGTTGTCAAATCTCTCGCTGGCTTGGCGACGAAGCCTTAGCTTTACCAACCAATAGTTGCAATTCAACCCTTAAAACTTGGATAGATTGTATTCCAGGCAGTTCAGAACATTTTATTTAGGTTGAAATATACTTGAATGTTCCTTGTCCCATTTTCAAATATATTAGAAATACTAAATCGCCAATGTATAACACGTATACAACTCAACAAATCAAAACGTTAATATACAACCGTAAGGTGGCTAAAAGGAGTTCCCGGGAAGAAGCCTCTCATCTTCTTTTCCGAGATGCACCCCGGGGTGATAACATTACTGAATATGAACAAAAAAAATAGAAAAAGACACCAATCAAACAAGGAATAAAAATTTTAAACATTTAATTTTTTTTAAATAAATAAGAAATATTATGAACTAGCCGCCTTTGGCGACCAGTCGGTTCGCCAGTATTAATGCTCACTAAAATTTTCATATAATATTTTAAGTAGCTGTGTCTCATAACAGGTTTTTCACCAAAAAATTTTTAAACCAAACGAATTTTGATAATCATATAATTCATTTATAGTATAATTTTCTTCAGATGTTCTGTTCATTGTACTACTCGTCTTTCTCTTTCTATCCGAGCAATGATCGTCCAGGAATTGATATTTTACTTAAATGGTGGAGGGAAAGGTCTAAAATTCTACGTTTTTATAGAATAGTGAGATTCAAATTTTCATAAATGCAAACACCCTAAACAAATAAAGACACAATTGATTTTCAAGAGATGCGAAAGTTTAAAAAACAGCTTGGAAAATGCCTCGCACAGAGGAAATAATAGTGACATACACACACCCTTCTTTTCTTCATTTTTCTATTCTTTTTTTCATCGCTACTTTTTTTTCTACAAACCCTTTTTGCACTGTTATTCTTTTTTTTTCTTTATTTATTATTTTTTCTTTCTTTCCATACAGACTAATAATAAAAGCAGCTATTTTCTTTCTTTTTTAAACATCCCATTATCTATGAATGAAAACCAACTGACTTCGCGCATTTCTTTCTAAACAAATCATAATTTATTACTTCCTGCTATCTTACTCAGTTGGATGGGGGATGGAAAAGAAGATTTTTGGCGGGAAAGTAAGAAAAGTGTCCTTTAAACTATTTTCCTCGCAGTTTTTTCATTTTTTCTCTCCGTAAGAACCATCCTCGTGTCTTAACGAAAATATTAAAATAAAAATTAGCCGAATCGGTCGAGCCGTTCTCCAGTTTTGCGCTTAGCAACACATTTCCAGTTGCATTTTTATTAATATAGATTAAGAATGAATAAATGCTAAAAATATCAAGATCTTCATTTTATGGTTTTCAACTCGTGAATAAAATTTATGTAAATAGATATTATCAGTGTAAAATAGTGAGCAAATATATTTTCAAAACAATAAAACATACTATTTATTTTCAAACACAACAGGGAAGAAAGATTTCAAAACCAGCGTGTGAAAAAGTTCGCTGATGAGATAAAGTTAAAGGTAAGAAAAAAAATTATTTTTCTAAGAGGAATAAAGAACAAATTTTTGTGTTTTGAATCTTACTTTTTTTAATAGTATGAGTCCTAAATGAGGCTATAATATTCGAGATTCAATTGGATCATGCTGAAATATAAAAGTTTTATGGCTTGACTTTTAGAAAATATGTTAGTATGCAAAATGCAAGAAATTCGTGCAAAACAATAGCTATTTTTATTTTTTCCCCTTTAGAAATTTCCTTAAAAATCTATAATATTACCGATTAATTACATAAACCTTTTGGAATATGACAATGCTTATAATATAAACTGTTCAATGAAAAGAAAGAACAAATCGATGGAATTCTAAAACGCTTGGAGTATTATTTTAATTTTAAGAATTTAAGACGCTCGGCAAGCTAAAGTTTGAAGCTTAAGAAAATGAATAATTTTTTTAAAAAGCAGGCAAACGGGTAATTTTTAAAGCACGCTTGATAATTGCAAAGTCAGCAGGTGAATTTATTTCAGTTCAACTTTTTTCTTAATATATAGATTCTATTATTTTTAAATAATGAGGTAAAACGGTTAAAATTTCTTTATTTCATTTCATATTAAAAAATTTTCATTAATCTAATATTACTAAATAATGCAATTTTTAATTTTGATTTTACAAACTTGTTTTCATAATAGTGGCAATAACATTATGAGCTGAAATATCTAAATCAAAATATTAGATATGCATGCATATAGAATAGAGACTCGTCAAAACTTTCTTATAAAATTTTCGTATTGACAACTTAAAAATTGAATATACTTAATGATTTCTTCGTATTCTTTACAAGAATATAAATTTCCATTGGTATACATAAAAAAATGTCTTTATGTATTAAAATATTCTTAACTTTAGGTAATGAAATATTATTTTTTACAAAGAATTGAAATATTTTAAGACATGACTTCGAAACTCTTCTTTAATACACATTTTTGCTCAAATAATTTTAGTGTTATTTTTTCCTTTTCTGCCTTTTTATATTATTTAAATATGATTATATTTCCTTAAAATTACTATTATTGTATAATAATAATTCTTTAATGATGTTTTATTTTTCAATAAAATCTACGTACATCTATATAAATAGTCGTAAGAAACGAAGAAAGAGCAAAATTTTAAATTAATATTAGTCCATTGAAAACAATTTTATTTAAAATTTTTGAATGGAGAATTTTCATTTTTCCAGTCAAAATGGTTGTAAAATGAATGGGTGTAAAAGTATCAGAAATTGCAGAAAACTAAACTAAATCTCTGAAAAATGCAGAATTTTTGATGATATATCTACTAAAAAAAATTAATAAAGAATTTTATATTTTGATGTTATGCCAGTTTTACTATCATAAATAATTTCAAAAAATTTTTAAATGCAGAATCATCTATGTTAGATATATATTTCTATATCCTTATTTTTTAACATACAAATCAAATACATTTAAGAGTCAATTGAACACTTCAATTAAATGTAGGATTTAATCGAAAACTTAAAAAACTAAGCTTGATATGACCTTTTAAATCAATCAATTTTGCAATACAATTACTCTTAAAACAATACTCGCTACACCACTTACGGTTGCCACCATGAGCAAATAAACTTTTATACAAATAGTTCTAACATTGGGACAATGCCCGACAGACTGCAGACAACCTCACTTAATTTCTATTCGACAATTGGCAACGCAATTATAACCCCACATTCTTCTCTAAAGCAGACTCTTCTATCGGCCAAAGTATACGATAAAATGTTATTACAGGAAGGTCAGAGTGTTTCGAACTTTGTGTAAACAAATCCCGTTGCAAAGGTTGTGTTGGTTGAATTGAGTTGTATTTATAGAAGGGAATGTTTTCGTTTTCCCCTCCCTTTTAATAGACGTCTGCTGCAGATTGAAACGGCCTATTGAGACCAAGAGACAGGTTGTTTTGTATTGGGGATGTCGAAATTGGGTTGGCTTTCCTCAGCAGGGTCATGGACGTTATAATGTAGCGATATTTTAGACTGGCGAAGCATTTCCATTGCAAAATATTTATATTTCAGAGTGGAAAATGTTGATGAGAAGATGTCATTATTTGCAGGGTAGACTCAGACAACAACAAAAAAATATTCCATCCTCTAATTGTTTGGATTAATGCACAGAATAGCTCTTTTCTGATTCAGGGTCACAACTGTTTTGACTAAGGGAGTGTTTGCTAGATTTATTAAGAAATAAAATTTACTTAGCTGTCAAATAAGTAATTTCGAAAAAAAAATCAAATTTTACAAATTAAAAGCTGTTACAGTTATAATATCCATTAATAAGGAATTATTAGGTTTAGTGATACAAATGAAAGTACACTTAATAAATTACTTTTTTATATCTGGAAAATATGAATTATTCATAATATATTAAAATTAATAAATTAATCAATAAAAATTTCAGAACATATAAATGAAAGCTATGAACTTAACTGCCAAATAAATAAATTAGTAAAAATATTCGATCTATGAATTTGAAAATTATCACAACTATAATATTAGTTTATAATGAATTCAAAAAATTAACTAATGAAAATAAATTTTTAAGAAACAAAAATCAAACCTATGAACTAGCAGTTAAATACATAAATTAATAAAAAAAATCAAATTCTATAAATTTAGAAGCTGTTACAACTATAATAATCGCCTATAATGAATTAAAATTAATTGGTTAATCAAGATGAATTTCTAAGAACACACAAATGAGTGCTATGAAATAGCTGCTAAATACATAAATTAATAAAAATATTCTAATTCTATAAATTTAGAAATTTTATGAAAAACCATATGTTTCATTTATATATTATATAATCATTTATAATGAATAAAAATTTATTAATTAATCAAAAAAAATTCTAAGAACGCATAAATGAACTCTATGAATCTAGACAACGAATTAATAAATTTGTACAATTCTATGAATTTGAAAACTAGCATGATTATTATATTCGTTTATAATGAATTACAATTTATTAACTAATTAGAATAAATTTCTAAGAACATATAACTGAATGCTATCAAACTATTAGTCGCATTAAAAAATTTGTAAAATATTCAAATTTTATGAATTTAAAAACTACCACAACTATATTATTCGCTTTATAATGAATTAAAATTAATTAACTAATCGAAATAATTTTCTAAAAACACATAAATTAACGCGATGAACCTAGCCACCGAATAAATAAATTTGTATAATATCCAAACTTTATGAATTTGAACACTGTTACAAATATAATATTCTTTTTATAATGAATTAAAATTATTTGATTAATGATAAATTTCTAAGAACACATAAATGAAAGCTATGAACTAGAAGGCAAATAAATAAATTAATAAAACATTCAAACTCTATAAATTTAGAAATTATCTCAACTATAATATTCATTTATAATGAATTAAAAAAATTAACTAATTAAACGAAATTTTTATAGATGAACGCTATGAATCTAGATGCCGAAGTAATAAATTTGTAAGATATTCGAACTCGGTGAACTTAATAGGTATAATATTCGTTTATAATGAATTGAAATTAGTTAATTAGTCAAAATAATTTTCTAAAAACTATACATATCCTAAACAGTATGTGTTTTCAAAAAAATTTCTTGAAACAACTTTCCCTAATTGCTTAACATGTATAGTTAAATGTATAATATGTAATATATTTCGAAAATATGCTCGAATCTTTAAGTGAATAAACATCTATAGAGTTTCAACTTATCTGCCATAAAATAAACTGAATTTCTTAACTGATTTCTTAATATCCAAATTTCTAAAAACTAAGGAAATCTATAGCATGATAAGCAGAATGATGAAAAGTTTCTGAAACACAATGAGTTATATGTCCATAAAAATTAACGTTTAAAACTTTTTGGTGAAAGCCATTAAAACTGTTACATAAAATATTTAATTGAATTTCATAACAAAATTAAACATTGTTAAAACCTAATTTTAAATATACAAAGATGGTGGGCGTATAGACGGTTGCTTAAGACAGCCTTATTATAATAATAACTAAATTTGCGATATTATTTAAATGAATTTTATAAACGCTAAATAAGACATTTAGTTTAGCTATTACAATAATTATTATGAGTAGTGAAATATTTATCATCGCTTACAAGAAATAAAATTTTATTTTACAGTATTAAAGATATATAAGACATGAGATGTATTTATTTTTCTATTTATAGTAGTAATTTGATAAAATTCTGAATGTAAAAGAAAATATTTTCGAGAGAAAACGGTATTAAATTTACAAATTTTTCTTGCGCTTTAAAAAATAAACTGGATTTCTTTGTCGAGAGGAGAAATATATGAAAGAAACAGAAATATGTTTGTGAAAACAAACACCCTCTTCGGATGAACTCGGGTTATTTTAAGAATTTAACTCCCACGCACGATAAATGTATTATAATTAAAGAGTTACAGAACCACCTACCGTCTCTCGGATGCTGATTCTGATAAAAACATAGGTGCGTGTGTGTGTGGTTTTTTCGGTATTTTCTTGCTTACAGTTAAATAAATATATTTTTCTAGAAACGTCTGTCATGGCATTAGTATTGTTCCGGAATATTAACCCTTTTTTGTGAGTGAATTTAGCATTTTTACTGAATCGGTGACTAGTTTGTTGCATGAAACGCTTTGCTTAATGCTTACAGTTTTATGTAGGAACAATAAGTTTATTACAGAATACTTGAGAAACGTTTATTACAGATTACGTGGGAGACTACTAGAATTCTTCTCATTATTTATTATTTCATGCAAAAAAAAAGTTAGAATCGTTAGGAAAAAAATTTCGAAGAAAAATAAAAGGAAGGGAGAAAATGCATCAATAAATCGTTTCATAATTGATATATTATTACAATCCGTGGCAAGAAAAATGATTTAGATAACAAAAAAGATAGTAAAATTGCTATCCTTGTTTTTCTATTCCTACTATAAGCTCACACTCACCCTATATATATATATATATATATATATATATATATATATATCAAATTTTCTATCATTAATAAAATACTTTTTATTTATGCAATCGTGTTCAAGTAATTTTTTTTAACTTGTAGTGGAGAAAACTCGATGTTATTACAGTTTTATTCTAATATCAATTCATTAATTAAATGTAATTAACTTTTAATACTTTAAAAAGAGTTTTAGTAGTTTGTAATGAGAATCGAAATTAGCAGGCTGTAGCTCGATTGGTAAAATGCGAGAATTTTAGTTTTTCTTATCGTGAAGGTGAAGAATGCGTGTTCAATTTTTGCGAAAATAAATAATTTTTTGATAAATTATTTATAATAACTGTTATTATTTAATAAAAAGTAACTAAAATGATTTTTTTCTTTGTTGAGACAAAATAGGAATTGACTTTAAAAACCTTTTTTTTTATATTACTTGTTTATTCGTTTTTTTAAAACCCTTTACCTGGATAGTATCTCGTGGGAAAAATAACAGCGTATCTGAACAACCATTATCAGCGTTTAAAAACATCTGGCAAAATAACTAAATAAAAGTTTTAGTTCAATTAACATCATTATCAACGTTATAAAAACTTGTTTATACGGATATATGCGATAAATCTTTTTTTCTAAAATATATACGAAAAAAACCTTAAAATCAAACATTGATTTCATCGGCATTTTTCTGAAGCATTTTCTAACGAAGAAGATATTTATTTACTAAAAATTAAGTATTCAATAGTCTAAAATTAATTTTAATTTATTTAAATAATACGCTTCATACATACACTTATGAACGTAGAACGAATCACAGAATACAAATTGATATTCCAACTACTGAGAGGTCTCCCCAAAACTTTCTCGCTCATTCCGTAACAAAAACCCTTCGTATAAGTTAGTAGACGTTAGGCAAAGACGTGAATGCCACGAGTGTTCAAGTTTTCATTTTCAGTCTTACACGTGAAAGTTTTGTACTTTATCATATGATAAATAAATCGGGTATTACTTCATTAATTGTCAGGAATTGCCAAATATTTGATATTAAATATTGATTTTTACCGTAAAGCTAAAATTTTTACTGAAACAATCATCTGATTTTCGCATTATTTTATGATTGATTTTTGGCAGGATGTTAAAACACAGATATTCGAAAATTAAATTTGTATCTCAAATGTATTTTATCCTACTAAACTGAAAACATAATTTGATATAAAACTACATTCTAATCATAAGATTACTTGCTAAATTTCATTTGTTTAAATCATTACATTTTTGTGCTTTTATTGCTGGCGGTACAGCCCGACTGAGATTCGACCCAATGTATTCAAATTTGATTAAAGGACGAGCCTTTCTTTTAAAAAATAATTTAAATTATTCGATAAAAAAACAGTGAAATTTTATGAATAAACATAAAACTGTAGCTTTATGCGGTAAAAAAATCGTCTTTTCAATTAAGAAACTGCTTGCATAAATATTTAGACAAATAAAAGCATGTAACTTGATAACAAGATTAATACCATGAATTTAAAATAAGAAAAATAAAATAAAAGTTATATTAAGAATTAACATTCAAAATAAAAACAAGCTGACGTTCTGACATAGAGATAGCGTGACTACCTCGAGATCTGGGTGTCCAGGATTCGAATTCCGGCTAGAGCATGGTTGTTCTTTTGCAAGCTATTTGTGAGGTATGTGAATATCCCCCCCCCTGTAAAAAGGGGCCGTGAAAGCAAATGTGGCGTGTTAATATTTAAATCGTACCCTTGACCCTAGATGGCGCTACTTCAAAAACAAGAGACGCTCATTTCGGCTTAAAATGGTTGATGGTGGCCAGCGGGCTTGTCCGTGGCAAGTGTCGTAAGAAACAATAGCAACAATAAAAACAAGTATATTTCCAAAAATTAAGAAATAAACACAATAAATCTCTAGAAATATTAATATGCAAAAGATACTCAAACACTTTGAGAAATGTAATTCAAAATTTGATACAAATCTAGATCACAGTGAAACCTATTTTCTTTACATCATTTGTTACTTTTTTTAATTATATTATTTCTATGAGAATAAAAAATGTAGATCGTTTGGCTCGTCAACCCTTTAATAGATTTGCTTCTAAATTTGTTATATATATATATATATCTATATTTCTGATGCCTTACTGTTCGCCAAATTATACATCTAACATATCTCATGGTTATATATTCAGGTAGCCGATCAGAAAGGCCTTTCTTAATGTTTAAATCAGTTCCATTTAAAATTTAGTAGAGATTTAAGAATTCGGAGTCAAAATCTCAAACCAAATTTCACCTTCATAGTTCATTTTTGAGGTTCACAGATAGATGTTCATAATTTTTTTAAATCGGTTATTCAAATTGAAAGATGTTTGAAGCAAGGAGATTCGTCAACACTTCGAATTCGAATTTTTCTTCAGAAAAAAAAACTAATTTTAAAGAAATAAAGGAAGGTGTGTATGTACCAACAGAAATTTTTTAGTAATGTATAGGTAAAACATCGTTTGATATTAACTTTCTTTTTCAAATATTTAATTGCTATTTTTTTAAATTCTGAAAATTAATTTACGAAAAACCTTATGAATGGAAATATATATATATTCTCTTAACCCTTTGCACTCGATGGTGCCTCTTTGACACCATTCAAGACGGTGCATCAATTTGACATTTTATTTATTTATTTTTCAATTTTTATTATTGAAAACTTCTACAGAATGGTAAAATGACGGAGAAATTCAATTTGAAACACACACACATAAATTTGGAGAAACAAACAAGGCCTAGTATATTGAATAATTATGCATCGAATTACTTTTCCTAGTGCAAATTGTTAAAATTTCGTATCATAATTTTTAATCGATTTCAAAATTATTGTACTGTAATACAAGTAATTTTTTAATTAAAAAGATTCTTGTAGTTATTTTTATATCACGGGAAAAACTGAAATTTTCTCTGATATCTTGGCCTGGTCTTCCCTTCCCCATGATTTGGATGTCCCGAATTCGAGTACTTTTTCGGGCATGATTTTCTTCCTCATGTTTTATCTGTGAGGTGTGTGAATGAGCCGGCTGTAAAAAAGGGTTGTGTAAATGGGTCTGTGAGTGTCATGTTCATATAAGTTACTCCCCGTGGAAGCACAGGGGGCTTGACCCTCAGAAACCTCTTCAGCCCTTTTCTTCGATAACACGAACGCAAACAAGACATCATCACCAGTTGAAAAATTTTCGAGATAAAGATTCCACTGGTTTTTAAAAAAATATATCTTTTATGAATTTTTTACATTTCAGAACTTTTTGCACCGGCCCCTCGACGTTCGTTAATACCGTTCGCGAGCTTTATTCCATTCGTATAAAGCTTCCCTGGCTGCAGCAACTGGAAATCGATGTTATTATCATCGCCATTTCTCATAGTTTGACGGAATAAAATGCGGGACGGGGACAAAAAATGTATCAATGCGAAAAATGCCCATTAATCTTGTCCCACTCTTACCTGTCAGCCCGCTCTCCATTCAGAATAACGGCAAAGTGTTAAAAAAACACAACCTGTCAATGTCTAAAAAGGAAGGCGTTTTCCTCCGTTCGATTTTTTTCTTTCTAGCTGGTGCTGCTGAAAGCGTGAGTTATTCATGTGGGGATTGGGAAAAGTAGGAAATGTAACGATTTTTTTTTTCCTCTTTTATGTATATAATTTTCTCGGAGAAATGTTTAAGAGGAAAGGGTAAATATAAATCCAGTTCTTGGTTGGATTAGAACATTTAATAAAATTTGATCAATTACTGAATATTTTTATTAAAAGTTTAATAATATAGAGCAATTTGCCGGCAACTGACGATAACATTAATAGAATATAATGATTTTTATAGACATTGCCTTGGAAAACGATAATGGTTCTACTTATTTATAAGATGCATGTATTTTAATCAACGACATTATGGGTAAGTATTCGAAATATCTATATGAACGACAATGGTTTTTCGTTTTATTAATTTAGTACTATTTCAATGTTATCATTTTGAATACATTCATTCCATTGCACTGGAGAGCCAAAAAACTGGTATAGCAGGTCGTATGCAAATAATGGAGGTGTTCAACCAATTATCGTTACGCGATACGGTTGGCAGTGCGCATATAAGACAATTAGTGTCTGAGGAGGTTATTACATAGATTCCTGCTGTTAGAATGGCCAGTTATCAAGATTTAGATGATTTTTAACGGTGACTAATCGATGGCGCACTTGAGAGGGAGCACAGTATTTCCGAAGCAGAGATGAAATTTGGATTTTCGTGCCCGACCTAGGGTGTACCACGAATACCTGATTTCCGGAAAGACTTCAAATCTCCGACTGCGATGCGGTTTGAAAAAGGCCTTGATAGAACGTGATCATAGACGCCTAAAAAGAATCGTTTCAAGAGATACTTATATTGAAACAACATTTCAACATTCCTGACCTCGTTCAACATTTCCTGAAATTGCTGCGGATTTGAATGCAAGGCCCATCAACAAGTGTCAGTGTACGCACCTATGCAACGTAACTTAATTTATATGGGCTTTCACAGCCGCAAACTATTTTATGTGCCATTGGTGACTCAGCGACACAAACCTTACCTGGGCTTTTAATGATTGGAAAAACATTGTCTGCTCTGAGGAGTCATGTTTCCAGGAGTATCGGGTGGATGGCTGTGTACGGGTGTGGAGAGAACTCATTGAATCTATGGATCCCTCATGCCTACAAGAAACTGTTTAAGTTGGTTGAAGCTCTGTAATGGTGTGGGGCGTGGACAGTTGTAGTGATACCAACTGTTCACGCCACAGTGACCCCTGATACATCTCGATAGGAATCTGACAGGTGACTCGTACGTAAGCCTCCTGTCTGACCACCATTACCCTTTCATGTCCATTGTGCATTCCGACGGACTTGAGGTATTCCGGCAGGACAATGCGACATCCCACACTTCCAGAATTGCTACAGAGTGGTTTCAGGAACACTCTTCGGACTTTAAACACTTCCTCTGGCCACCTAAATCCCCAAACATGAACATTATTGAATATATCTGGCTGTTCAAAGAAGATCTCAGCTTCCTCGTAATCTTTTGGACTTAGAGACATCCCTGCAGTATTCACGGTGCCAGTTACCTCAAATACTACTTAAAACTTTAGTTGAATCCATGCCCCGTCGTGTTATACACTTATACGTGCTTGCTGGAGCCCCACATGATATTAAGCAGTTGTACCAATTTTGGGGCTTGTTAATGTAATATTAATGGATTATTCAATAAATAAACCCCCCAAACAGGAAACGTTCCAAACTGCATTTTCGAAATTCTTTTCTTTTTTTGTTTGATTTAAAGAAATCTGCTGCCGAAAGTCCAACAGGTACTTTTAGAAACTTATGGTGATGATGCTCCTTTATAACCAAATAGTCAGATTTGGTTTTAACGATTTAAGAATGGTGATGTCCGCGCCAATGACAGAGAATGGAATGGGGTTCCTAAAAAATTCGAAGACAATCAGGCAATAAAATGCAAGACTTGTTGGATGAAAATGGGGAAAAGTTGTCTAAAATGATGGAAATTATTTTGATTGACATATATTGTACCAATTCTTCCTAGAAATGTCCTTTTTAAAGGGAAAAATGATTAAAATATATGTAAACACCTAATAAAATTGAAGTAATTATGCGAAAGCAAAAACTAACAAACGATTAAAAGATATATAAAAATAATAATCAAGAAATTAAATTTTACAAACGTTTTTTGCAACAGACGTTTTATTTATTATGTTAAAATGTATTCGTGATAACCATATTTACATTTAAAAACCCTTAGAAAAATCATATTACTATTAAAAACCACGTTGCCATTACTACAATAAAAATTATATTGTTATTATCACATGAAAAAAATCATATGATTTCTTAATTTTAAAAATATATATATATAAATGCATAATTATTTTTTTCTCCCTGTTTCCAGTTTTGCCATCAAAAATAATATTGTAGCAATTACACAATTACTCTTATCTTCTCTTTAGAATAATAGATGGTGATGCGTGATTAAGTACGCATCCCATAGTTCATTAGGGTTGTGAGTAGAGGAGATGATGACACTGTTCTGTTTAGCTGCACGCGTGAATGTCTTGTCTAGTGTTATAGTGTGTTTGTTTTGTGTGTGAATGGGGTTATTAAAAAACATGTTCCTGTACTGTTGCTTCCTGCACGGATCTTAATAATCTACATTCCACCACGATGTTTTATTTATCATCGGTTAACATTAAAAAAACTATAGAATAATTAAAAAATAATTATATATAAAAAAGTTATATAAATAGTGAATTTTATAAAATAAAGCTCTAAAATAATATATTTCGTAGGATATTTTTATAAGTATCTAAAATTAATTTTTTGTCTACAAAAATAATGATATCAAATAAATTAATAACTAATTCTGATTTATATGAACATAAAAACTGACAAACGATTAACCGATAGACAAAAAAATTTAATAAAGAAATCCAATTTTACAAACAACTTTGTTTCAATTTGTTATAATGACAATTTTTTTTTAAATTTTATATGGTAAAAAATATAATGATAAAAGGTTTTTCATTAAAAATCAATAAATCAGACAATTTCCCAATGTGAATAATAATGAATAATCAATTATTTTTTACTCTATCAATTCTATTTGTCATCAAAAATAATATTTTTGTCGTTGATGAACTTAAAAATAAATTATAGGACTATTAAAAATAATTAGTTAAATATATAATAAAAATAGATAAATATTACACTGTGCAAAATATTCTTGTAAAATAATATGTTTTCTCGAGATATTTTTTTCGCCATTTTAGATGACATATTCTGTTACAATGTAACATTTTATTACAATCTTTTTATGATAACTTTTTCTTTATTTTATATGGTAAAATGTATTATGATAACCATATTTACATTAAAAAATAAAATCATAAAATTTCAATTTTTTTCATTTCAATTTAATTAATTTTTCCTTTCAGAATTAGTTAGTTTTTCCCCTGATAATACATTTTTGTCATCAAAGACAACATTTTTTATAATTGATGAATTTAAAGAATAAACCATAGAACTATTTAAAAATATTTAGTAAATTAGAACAAAAAAAAAGGGCAATATTAAATTTTACAAAATGATCTTCTAAAATAATATGTTTTCTCTTGATATTTTTCTTAGAATTTTATTTAAATATTTTTTATGTCTACAAGAATATTGATATCTAATTCTCATTAATAAACTCAGTAATTCTTAATCAAATTAGAAATGCAGATGATTTTTATACACTGATGAATAGAGCTTTATTTTCAAAAACATTAATTCCGA
The DNA here is from genome assembly GCA_026289955.1 of Argiope argentata. Taxonomy (NCBI): domain Eukaryota; kingdom Metazoa; phylum Arthropoda; class Arachnida; order Araneae; family Araneidae; genus Argiope; species Argiope argentata. Next base: position 1,230,456 of record JAOUZG010048027.1, read on the forward strand.
TAACTCTAATTTTATATTTTTAAAAAATATTCATTTCTTGTAGCAGTAATCATCTTTATATTTAAGCTTCATGTTTAAACAAGATTTTGCATTCTATTTTTTAAAAAAATAAACAAGGTTATCCGTAGCTAGTTCTTAATCCGTAAATAATCTTTGAAATTCTTTTTTAAAAAAGTTTTGTTTTATTGTTAATTAATTTATTTATTTTATTTACATTTTCTGTAAAAATTTCAATTTAACTTTCTTCTTTTAAAAAAATTCGTAATCTCGTTTGAAATTAATGAATTTTGTTTCTTTATTTTTATAAAAAATAATAACATCTGATAGTACAAGCGATTTTTATTCGTTGCTAAATTTGGTTTTCTTAAAAACATTAATTTCAGACGCACATTGAATTCATAAAAATATCCAATTATCACACCAGTAATTGCATTCTATACGTTACTGCAAGAGTCACCATTCGAAAATAAAATTTAAAAAAAATTATGTTACCAATTCTTAATAAGTAAATAATCTCCGAGAGTAATATTCTACTGGGATTATTCGAAGGTGAAAATATAATTAAAAATGGGTGTTCTTCTTTACTCTCTTTTTTCCTGAAGAGAGAAAATATTTAGTTTGCTCATCACCATCTCCTTACTAACCATAACACAGGATTAAACAACTTTCGTAGGATATTAAGCAAGTTCGAAAATTCCCGTTGATAACGAAAATTGTGGGATTACTTATTTTAAAAAAGAAGTACTTGCAATTATGGAGAAGGTATTAAAAGTAGGTGTATAACTTTTTTGAATAATTTTTTTACTGTTAAAAGTAATAGACGCTAAGCCGCTTATCATGTATTAGTTTTATGTGATGTTTTTTTTTCTCTTTTGCATTATCAAAGAATGGTACATACTTTTAATGAACTTGCTTTGCCCTTTTTAGGGCTTTATAGATGTGTAAAATTAGCAAAAAAAGTTTTTATGAGTTTCTTAAAAAATTATGTAAAATATATTTTTTAGCTTGAGGTTAATTCTTTTTTGTCTACTACATCATTTCTAGAGGGGAAAAAATCTTTTACTTGATTTCTTAATGCTCTGTCATTTTGCTTTATCTTTGGGGACAAATGGTCAATATAAAAAAAATGGTTGAAAGGAAAGTTATTAAAAAAAAGAAAAATATTTATTACCACACAAAATGACATAAAAAATAATTCTAAAGGGCTCTATTTCTTGCAATCAGGCGCTAGAGGAAAATGAAGTTTGCATAAAATATGAGGAGCAAATAGCTAATATTCAAAAAAAGTTTATATAATAAACAAGTTTCATAAAAGATTTTAACTTTTTTACGACACATTATGGTGCTGTTAATTTTTCATTTCAAAGATTGTTGCCATTTATTTATTAGCAGAAGCTAAAAAATTAAAAAACGGTTTTGTGTAAATATTTGATATTTTTTTCTTGGTGCAGTTAATAAATATTTTTCCTCTTTAAGCAGTAAATGGATATATTTTAATAAATAATATTGGAAAGAAAAATTTCAATTACTAATTGATGAATTCGATTTTTGTTTGACAAAATAGCAACAATTAAGCATTATTGAAAATTTTATGTATTCAATGTAAAAGCAAACGATTTTTGAAAGAACAATTTATTAGTTATTTACTGAATATTTATTTTCAGGCTTATTTAATTTAATAATTTAGTTTTTAATTAATCTTTATTTTAATTACTAATTTTGATTTTTTATTAAATCCTTAACATTATTTATTCTATAAATATTGACTGTTATTTTCATTGGAATCAACAGTATTGGAGTTGTGTCTAATTATTATTTTATTACAGATTACAATAGATTTTACTATAGATTATTTTTTATTATTTTACAGTTCAGTAATAAATAGTATACATTAGTTATTTAAAGAATTGATTAGTTTAAAAAAAGAAAACTATTGGCTTATAAATATTTAAATTAATTTCTCATTTAAATATAACTCATTTAAGAATTCAAAATTTAATAGAAGAATTCTAAATTCCCAATTATGAACTCAAGACTCATCATAGAAAAATCAAGATTATCTTGCTTAAACTAAAGATATTTAAGAACCTTTTCTTCATATCTTATTTAAAAACTCAAGATAATTAGATATAAATTCGAAGCAAAAAACTTTTTATATAACAATCATCTTGCTCTTTTACATGACACGAGAAAACGAAAACAGAAAAATAACTTTGTTTTAAAGAAATAAAAGAAAATAAGTTTGTTTTAGTTCAAAAAATTTTCTTAAGACATTAACAATGAAAACCTTTTATGTAATTCAGTATTTTTATAATTTATTTAAACTTACATGATTTAGTCAATACGTGTTGACCAGTCAAGATAACAGGAAATTTCGTATAAATTTATTTAATTATTGTGGAAAAGTTAAATATACGCAATTTTAAAATGTTTCATTGAGATTTATTATAAATTTTGCATTTTGAACTAACTATACCAGAATAATTCAAGTACAAAGAATTCAAGACTTCACATCTCAACAAAGAAAACTTGAAACTCAATTTCGTGTATCTTAAAACTGAAGTTCAAGAAACTTACAGCATTTCTCTTTATCCTTTGGCTTTTATATCAAAGTCTAAACATCATCAGAACAAATCAGGAAATTATATCATATATTCACTAATTCTTGTCTTTTCTTTGAACAAAATTTATAAAAACAGAAAGATCAGATGAAGTCGAGTTATAGAAACATCATTATAACACAAGAATCAAAATAATTATTTTTACAAACTATTTAGTATCATAATAATAAACATGGTTCGTTCATGTTGAGAATTTTTCATAATTCTTAATGTGTCATATAAAATCTAAAATTTTTCGAGAAACATTAATCATTTTTAAAATCTAACAGCCAACTTACTTTCAAATACGATAAATCGAACGCTGTCATTCCTTAATACTAAAATAAATAAACTAAAATTATTTTTTGAATAAACAATTTTTTATAAATGGTAAACGATTTTTATCCAACGCATAAAAATCGTTTGGGTGAAAGTTTATACTAAGAAAATATTTTCATTGAAATTGGAGATTTCATGTGGCTGATTGATGCATTAAAATTCAAAAAAATTATAAATCCCTTTGTAAACTACTTCTATAGTTGATAAATTCTTTTGGAAATTGAGAAAAAAATCATTAATAGGATTCTGTCTGTATTTTATTTGATAATAAAATTTCCTCTCAGTTATTTTATTCAAGATAAGCATTTGCATTTATAAAACAAATATCGAAATTTCAAAAGTAAAAATTGATATTAAACGTTCTGGTTCTCACATTTTAAACATGAAACTAAATTTTTCTATCTCCATTTTTGGTGCAAAATAAAAAAACAATCACATTCCATTTAAAAAACAATATAGATTTATTAAAATGGTTAGTATTAATTTACAAGAAATTATTCTATTTTATTTATAAGAAGAAATTCGAAAGAAATATAAAATTTCAACAGAAAAAAAAAGATTACAGATTTTAAGATTTAATGACAGTTTTACATTAAAATACAATACTCCAAACAAATAGAGAAATTTTTCAAATAGTTTTTCTCATTATTTTAATAAATAAACATAATATATACTATTTAATAAAACTTTTCCGTCTCAGAAATGCGATATAATGAGCTTATAAAAGTTTCCAGTGCTTTCATTCAAAACGTAAATCTCTTGAAGCCGGCAGATGGCGCTTATGTTGGAAGAATAAACACGATAGAAGTTAGAAATTCGGATTTGATTTAATGCTACAATTTAATCTATACTTCCGATTCCTATATTCCTGAATAAATATTTACGATTTAGAAGGAAACTTTGAAATTCCAGAATATTTTAAAACGAATTTCCTTGCTGAAGCCTCTATCTTGAATATTCTTTGAATATATTTACCTACTGCAAATGTGCTTTTCCTTTTCTTTTCTTTTTTTTTTTTTTTTTGAATTTAAAACAAATTCAGTATTTCAAAATCTAATTATCGTCAAAATGTCTATTTTTGGTTCTGATTCTGAAGGTTATCCAATTATTTTTGCAATTTCTATTCTGATTTATATTTATTAGTTGGAATTTTAATTAACTTTTAATATTAAATATATTATAAAAACTAATTAATACATTGACAAATAGTTAAATATACAAACAGAATTTTTTTCCAAGCTAAAAAGTTTCTGTTTTATACTTAGTTGCTATAAATTATAAAGTTAGTAAACATTCCACTCGTCAATATGGTTAAGTTATTGAATTATATTGAAATTTAAAAATAAAATTTGGAGCAATAAAAAAAGCATACAGAAAAATGACATATTATAGAATTTTGAGCTTGATTTAGGTACAATATTCTGATGCCTTATATAATATATCAAACAAAATTGAAGAGGAAATTTCGAAATTCTTATAATATATGACTTATATTTTATAGTCAGTGTTGCCATTCTGGGAATTAATTAGCGTGAAATTTAATTACCTAAAGAAAAAATATCCAAATTTATTTTACAAAAATAAATCAGGTATCTAATAATCTATTCTATTCTATTTAAATAATTTAATGTCACTTCAATTTTACTGAAATAAATTCTACAAATTATTAAAAAAAATTCTATAAATATGTTAAAATATTTAACAAATTGCATACAAATTCCTTTGCATTTTAAATACATTGGCAAGGCTTATAATAAAAACAAAAACTAAGTATTTCAACATATTAATATCTCCAAATTATGAAATTTCTATCAGTTCAATATTCAAAATATAAAAATTAACAAAATCGCTTGGCAACAGTATTTCCTCAAAACTTGAGCATGTAATCTGAAACGTTAGAGAGCTGCTTCATGAAAGGATGAACACGTATCGAATCTCGGGATTCTCATTCCATTGAAATGAATAGTTTAATTTAAATTCCCAATTCATATTCTAAAAGACAAATATTTATATATGAATGGCAAGTTTTGAAATTCTAGAATATTCTGACATCCTCCTAGTTGCCACCTTGCGCTTTCTCAACTTGGAAAGTTAATTATCTCGAATAAAAATACCATATCTAATTTGAATTCCGTTTTCACACTCTCAGGTACAAAAAATAAAACGAAAAACAACATTTCCGGCATCTTAAAATCCAATTACGCCAAACATTGTGTTCAGATTTTCTTAAAAATATCCACTGGTACCCTAATTTCGAACTCGCTTAATTAAAGCTTACCGTCCTGATTTCGAAAATATTTCGAACAAAAGACTTTCCCACGCGCTCCCCTCGAACGAACAATGGGAGGGGGAGGTGTCGAATGAAAAGGAACAGCTCCGTTATCAGGAAGTGAGAGCGCTGAAAAGTTAGCACTCTTAAGGGGGTCAGCTGGGACAATGCAACATCCCCCGGCAGGTTGTTTCATGGTTGAATGAGGCGGAGCGAACGTAACAGTGAACTCGGTCTTCTATGTCAGTGTGTGCATGTCCTTTGGGCAGTGATAGTGTTTCACGGTAACTGTAACTGCAAAAGAGTTGGTTTTTCGAAAGGCAGGATATTGATGAGAGGTTGAACTCTTATTGCGCGGAATGACCATCTATCAATGTCGTATTTTTTACTATATTTGTTTAAAATATATATTTAGTAACGTTCTAAATATATTTTAAAGAGTTTCCTTTTCCTTTTTATGAAAGGTTTGTAGATCAGAAAAGTGTATTTCAAATTTTAAATTGCACTCCAACGAGCTTTTAAAGTTTGTTACTTAAATAAAGTTTTTGGCTTGGATATAATTTAAAAAATTGAATTATTTTTTGTTCGATTTAATTATTATATTGGCACTATATTTTGAAGAAACTAAAAGGGATATTAAAACATGTTTTGAAAGTTTGATTCGATATTAGAAGACCACTATGACATTTGGATATGTCAACCTTTTCCAAACGTCCGTCTCTGGTTAGCTGAAAGATTTTGTGGCCATCAAGAGAATTAGCACACAACACACCGACTTCCTGACAATGAGGGGGAAGTTAGAAATCAAATCTCTGACTCTCCTCATAAAACAGAGGGTCCCATTTATTTTCCAAATAAATAAAAAAAAGAAGTTTTACTGCTCTTTTCTAAACCCATGTGACTCTTTAAATTTCTTATGATCATTTTCAAAAAAAATCTGGCCATTTCTTATGCAGTATTAAAATAGAATGAAATTACAACACTGTAATTTAAGAATCACTTTGCCAAAAATAATATCTTTGTAACTCTAAACTTACCGCTGAATTAAGTAAAAAATATTATTTGCATCCTAATAGAGACAAAAGTAATTGTGGATTATGTATGATCTCCATCTCTTAAGAAACACATCAATTTTCAACTTGAATTTGCATATTGATTATCGGAGATAAGAAAAGGAATATTGTGAACTTTTCAATTTGCAAAAAATATTTATTCAATTAATTAGATATTAAATAAAAATTCTGACAATTTTCAGCCGTCACTTCAGAGAAAATTATCTCAGAAAAAAATATTTGTTTTCAGAAATCAAAATTTAATTTTTTTTCAATGATAACAGTATAATTTCAATGCAAATATATATTCAACATTTATTTATTTATAAAAATTTTATGCACATTTAAATAGATGCAGACGATTTTGAAAAAAAGTTATAAATAATCATTTGCTAATAAACGACGAAACTTCGAACAATTTATTTTTATTGAACCTTTAATTTTAGGTACATCAAATATTTTTTAATACATTATTCAACATTTTTATTGGACTTACATACAGAACAAAAATTGAAAAGTTTAAAATCAAGATTATTAGTAACTTATATTAAGAGCAAAAGTTGATTTGGATCATTTTCATGTTTTCATTAATAAAAGATTGTTTAATTAAGTCTTAAAATGTTCGGTAAAACATTTATATTGTGTATTGTAAATTTGGGTAAACATTTATATTACATAACATCGTGCAAGCGAAAGTGATGCGTGAGTAGGGAACATGCACTCTTCCCCTAGTTGGCGCTACTTAAAACAAGAGACGAACCCTAGACTTAAAATCGCTGACTGAGTTAACGAGCTAGTCCTTGGTAATCGCCATTAGAAACAACAAGAACATCAAACAATCAACATGTTCTCAAGACTAGATACTTTCGATAAATCCTCATTAGTGTTTTTAAAGTTAACCGTCTATAACTTTCAAATTTCTCATGCGTTTGTTTAAAGTTTTAAAGATTTAACTTATTCAACTTTATGTATATATAAGTTATCTAAAGCTAATTAAAATTTCGAAACTATAGTTCATTGTTTGTTTAATTCGTGCTCAATGAGTATTTTTAAAGATTGTTCTACTTTAAAATTCCGAAGCCATATTACATATTTTTAAGTTTAAATATGCTCAGCTTTTATATAATGTCTTATATTCTTTTCAGGCTTAAAGTTTAACTTCCTAATTTATGGTTGTTGTTTTTTAAGGCGTAAATACATTAAGCATCTAATGTTTTTATCATTCCTTATTTACAAGGGTTTTTTTTTTTTTTGCTTGTTTAATACTCATTTTTAATACACTCTAAACGTTAGATTTTTTCGTAGCCTGTTTTTTCTTTTAAATAAATAAGTATTAATAGTCCTTTAAAACTAAAAATGGAAAAAAAGGCAAAAAACCAATTAAGTGGCAATAATTAACAGATAGCACCCAAAAAAAACTTTATCGCATACACTTTAAACAAACTTATCTATTTGGATTTATATCCGCATGGTACTGGCCATAATGTTAAAGAATAGAATGTGCATTTTGGGCGTATTTTTTCCTACCAATTACAACAAATATTCGACACAGAACTGCCACTGTAATCACAAATCTAAATTCATATATTTAATCATCTTACTACTAACGTGGCCGTGCAAGTTTTTTATTTTTTTTTTTCAATCGAAACATTTATTCTTCAATCGAAACATTTAAAACATAAAGCAATACAATCCTTAATAATAACTTACTTTAACTTGTATTCGTCGTTTGGAACAAAAGTCTATCCAATATTGGTCTATTTGTATCACAGTCGGAATGGCCCTGGCTAGTTTTGAAAGGGATAAGATAGAACGTTTTCAAATAATTACTCTTAAATTCGGTTAAAAGAACAGACAAATAGACAGCCAACCTTTTAAAAGGATTTTTCTTTCAAAACTTGATACACCCATGCATTTTAAATGTTAATTCTATGTGCCAAATTTTATCTATTCAGCTCGATTGGCTTCGTACTCACGTGGAGATAGCCAGGTAGACAGATATTATCTCAGCGGATTTTCTTAAAAATTGGGGAGAAATCTAGAAATGTGGTGTGAAAGAACCAAATTTCATTCATCTACTTCAGGGGATGTTGATCTGTAACGCACTCACAGACAGATACACCTCTCAATTGTGATTTTTGAACTAAGGAATATTAGAAACGTACGAATTCACCAAAAACTAGTCATCGAATTATTGAAGCCACAAGTTGACATACCAAATTTGATTAAACTTTCGTTGTAAATTTTTAATTATCACGGTTACATGTTTTTGAAAATAGAGAGAGGCAAACCATCGACTCCTTGGTGCATTTGGCTCAAAATCGGATTGTCTTCTATATAGATGTTAAATCTGTGAGCCGAATTTTATCCATCTAGCTCTCTTCGTTTTATAGTTATCGTTTTAACTTATATTCGAATTACCGGACAGGCAGGCTTTTACTTAATAAATTTAGATCAAAATTTGATAGAAATCTATAAATTTCGTGTAAAGACGGCATATAAAATTTCATCTATCTAGCTCAGATATCTTTGTTACATGTAACCATAATATCAAACGTTTTTCGAACAAAGGGAGACCTAAAATTTCAAAATTGAGGATTCGAACATTTTATGAATACTATACTTTCACCATAATTCGTAAAAAAAGTAATTAAAATACTCAGTAAAAAATATACGTATTCTTACTTGATTTGAAAATATTTATATTGTTACGTGATTTAAAATTATATACAGTCTTACTTGATTTGAAAAAATATACATCCGTACTTGATTTGAAATTATATAATTCTTAATTGATTTGAAATTATATATATTCTTATTTGATTTCAAATAATATACATTCTTACTTGATTTGAAATTATATACATTCTTACTTGATTTGAAATTATAAATATTCTTACTTGATTTCAAATTATATACATTCTTACTTGATTGGAAATTATATACATCTGTACTTGATTTGAAATTATATCATTCTTACCTGATTTAAAATGACATATATTCTTATTT
>JAOUZG010048027.1:1249724-1268082 GCA_026289955.1 Argiope argentata
TGGGTCGATCGCTCAAAGATAGGGGATCTCTCTTCGAGGAAGAGAAGTGTTTCGCTTACTTGTAGCTTTTCGCTTGTTATTAGTGAGCGGTGTTTGCGTTTGCTGTTAACGCTGTGTTATTGAGCTCGCTGTGATTGACTGTTGCTGTGCTATACGGTAGTTGTTTTGCAGTCTGTTTTTATCGTGCGTAAGACTTGCATTTACGCTGTAATTGACTGTTGACTGCTGAATTGTACTTATCTAAAATTTTTACTTTATCAATTATCCTGTAAATAACTGTAAATAGCTGTAAATAAATTTGTTTGTGCTGTCCTCAACTAAAGTCCATTCAATCCGAACCCGCTTTGCTAAAAACGTAACAATATATTTTTAGCAATAATAAAATGCCAAAAAAAAAATCTCTGATTTTATGATGTTTCTAAATAATCTCACTTTTGTGCAAGTGGGTGAAAGAACAGAATGGAAGAGCGTGTGATTCATTTTCAAAAAAAACGATATTATATAACTTTTTTATTAATTTTCTTTTAATATGTCTAATTGATAAATACATAAAACTATTTCCACCGTTAATTTTCTTTTTTAATGCCTTATTAATTCAAGCAGTAAAGGATCTAACTTACAAATTGTTATTTGTAATTACCAATAAACAACAAGGTTGTACTTTGTGTTGTTTTCCTTAATTACCCTTACGAAGTTGAAAATTTCATTTACAAATACCCTTATTTTAAACTTTGAAACGAAATGATCGCTAATTTAACATTTTATTTACTTCTTTGAACATCCCCTTTTGCTAATATTTAAAGGGAGAAAATTTTAAAATAGGCTCCGTGATACTCATTTTCTTTTTTTCTTTCAACGTTGCCGTTCCCATAGCAACTCGAGATGTTTACGAAATCCATGTTTCATACACACCGAGCCCTATCGTGTACACTTCGTCAATTCACTCCAACCAGGAGGGTTTCGACATTCCGAAATAGAGAGGTTACATTGACATGTCGCTAGCACGCGTTGAAAAGAGGAAGCCGTCACCATGGCAACCAATTCCCAGATGGCTGAACCCGCCAAAACTCCTCCACGTCACGCTAAAATCTTCCCGTTGCATTCTGGGAAGGAGGTTTGAAGAGAAGGATAACCAGTCTCTAGCCTTTTCATCCCTTTGACTCGCATAGCCAAACGATTTATTATTATTTTTTTCTTTTCGATCATTCTTCCCCGTATCCTCTGGAGTGAAACAGGCATGCATCTAACTTTTTTTTCTATTGAAAAGGAATTTTCGAACGAAAAAAAAAATAAGCATTTTATATCATATAGAAGAAAGTTCTTTTTGGAAGAAGGGGTATGAAAAAAGATGTTTAAAACAAGCTGAAATGGCAATTTTTTAAAAAAAAATTGGTACGAGGTCAAATTTTTATGTTTAAGGAGTTTGTATGGAACTCAACTGTCTATTTTTGAAGATGAATATTTTTTTCACTTCCTATTATTAAGTCATATTCTCCCTATATACATATCTTGTTCAAAATTTTCAATCCTTAATAAAAGACTTCTTATTCATCCACTCGAAATCAATTACATTTTTTTTAACTCGCAGTGAATGGACACTCGATGTTAATACAGTTTTTTAAAAATATTTATTCTATCATTAAATTTAATCAATTTTTAATAGTTTAAATAGAGTTTTAGCAGTTTGTCACAAAAATTGAAATCAGCAGACAGTAGCTCAATCGGTTAAATGCGAAGATTTCAGTATTTTTCAAGCGAAGGTCAAGAGTGTGTGTTCAGTTCTTGCGAAAATCAATCATTTCTTGATAAATTATTTACATTTATTGTAATTACTTAATAAAAAGTAACAAAAATAAATTTTTTCTTTGTTGATTTAGTTAGGAATTGACTTCAATTTTTTATTACTTGTTTATTTTCCATTATACGAAGCATAGCGAACGTGTTGAAGTCCTTAAAGACTTCGAATTCAATATTTTGAATTCTCAAAATATATTTTTGACATAATATCTGTCTGTGATATCGATAACTGAGAGATGATTTCAGCTAGATGGATAAAATTTGGTTTACGGTCTTCGGCTGGCAGGTTCAAACTCGCAGCCCAAGGGAGGCGAATCCTGCTTCCTACCAACCGGGCTATCCAGACCTAACAATTACTATAAATAATTGATCAAAAATTTATACTAGCGTTGAGTTCCCAACGCCAATTGAGGATTCAAAGCCAATTGTGGCAACGCAAAATGCGTAAATTTTCTATGCCAATTAGGGTGAAGTGATCCAGATTAACCCTCTGGATGCCAGCCGGGTGGTTCCGGGCATTTTGGAAATTTACCCCAAACCTCCAAGTCAGTCGGTTTGGGGCGTTTGCTTGCGTTTTAAGGGAGATGGGTTTTAAAAGAGGCTGCTGTGTTAAGCACTGCAGGAGATTCGTTTTATCACTGGCTAGCGCGGCTTTTTCACAGAAGGTTCCCCCGTGCCTAAGGCGGTAGGGGTGGGGAGGGATTCACAAAATAGGTTGTTTGCACATATGCTGTGCTTTGAAAGGGTTTTGTTTCTATTTGCACGGGTTGCTATCTCAAAATTGGTAAGATTTTATGACTACTTATAAAGAAGTTTTCCACAGAAGTTCTCTGAACCATGAATGATATGTAAGCATTCCGAAACGTAATTTTTTTTCTTCGGCTAAACATCATAAGCTCGTTTTAAATATTAATACTACTTTAAAGGTATAAAGGAAAACTATTGCATTGACTTTGTGGCCTATTTACATAGTAACTTTCTCAGAAAACGGGTAGCGACTCTTGTTACTGTGGAGGGCAATCGTTTTATATTTCTAGCTATTAAATCTATCATAAAATGGTCATCATAAGTTTAAATGCCGGGGACAAACGACGTCTTTCAAACAGCATTACCCCCCCCCCTCCAATGGGATTTTTCTTTTTCCCTCCTTCTTAGAGTGAGATAAGCTATATAAATGGTGCGTTCCTTGCACGAATGCCATTCTGCACATTTTTCTTCCGTTGTGAGTTTCTACTCTTTATCATACAAATTGTGAATCGTTTTTTTATCAGAGTTATTTTTAATTAAAACAATTTTACCTTTTTAAATTAAAACAATTTTACCAGCAGTCGATGAAGCTACAGTGATCTGTTAAACAAAGATGATGGTTCCCCCCCCCCAAAATAATGTTTTAGCTGTTTTAATGTTTTACATTTTCTCGAATTTCATTTATTTTTCTTGTTTCATTGTAAAATGAAGTTTTAAAACCATCCCATCTATTTCCTGCTTTATTTTGATGTAACAAAAAATTAAGTAGTAACATATATAATCTTATCTACTATTTACAAACGATTATTTTAATGACATTTGAACTGTTTTATGAAAAATTAGGATTTTTTTTGTGTGTAGATATTTGTTCTAACTTTTATTTCAATGATTGAAAAGAGATTTATTAAAAGATTTGTGCGTGATACACTCATGCGTAAATTTATGGAAACTTAATATGGAACGTTCGTTCTAAAATTCCCTTTATTTCATTGTAATTAGATCTTGTCTTAACAATACTAAAGAAAATTTAAATAACATTTTAAAATCCGAAATTATGCTTGAAAAATTAGCATGACGGTTTATACCAAAAGAAGTAATATTTATGATGAACTAAAGTAAAATGCTCAGACTAGAAACTGAAAGAATGTGTTTGCTATATATATTTCACTGAGTAATTTTTTCCCTCATTTTATTGAACAATTTTTAATGTCAGTATTAAATAATGTTTAAAAAATGTTGTTTGATTTATCGAATTGCTTTTATAGATGAGATAGAAATGTTTTTGGAATGTATATTTATCTCACACTCCTTTTCGATTATTTAAGCAGAAACAAGAATGTATAAGCTTTCGGAAACAAAATATGAAAACATTTTTAAAAATGTAATTGAAGGTAAAAAAAACTCTTTGTATTACGATTCAAAATTCAAAATAATGTTTTATATTCAAAAATTCAATGAGCAACAATATATATTAAATAAAGGTAATACTGACGGCAATAAAATAAAGAATTCTTAAATGAATGTTAAAAGAACATATTTTAGAATTGTCTTTCAAACGGCGATTGTTTCCACAATTTTTTTTAATTCAAGGCATGCTTTTATTTCAATATTAAATAAAGATTTAAAACATTATCTCGTATGTCACTGAATTCAATTGACATCTATACAATGTAAAAATATCCTAATTGCATTCATTTATACAATATACACGTCGCATACTATTATAATGTAAAAGAAATTACATTCTAATATCTGTATTTTTATTTAAATTTGACAATACAATAATGTATTAATATTTTAAAAGTATATCGGGGAAAATTTTTTTAAAAAATCAAGATGTTTTTGAAATTGACATTAATGCCAGTTTTTATTTCACTGGTTTAAAATCTAATATAAATTTTTAAAAACTATTTTCGAAATAATATTATAAAAAAATTATCAAATATTTGGTGATGTAAAAAATACCCCATAAAGTCGATGAACGAAACGTTTCACGCTAAAAAGTGTCAACCAGGGGTGTTTGTGGGACCCCAAAAAATCCCCTGAAACTTTTTACGGACTTACTACCGACATTTTGGAGTTTCGAGAAGGGGGGGGGGGAGAAATGAAAAATTACAATTATGAAGTATCGAATGACCTAATTATAAAAGTTCAATGAATTATTTTTTTTTGTAAAATTAATAACCATAAATTTTCAAGCATATAAACTACTACATTTTATGTAAATATTTTAAATTACCTGAATTAATTCTTTAAAAAAATTATCTAATTTCTGCTGATTTTTTTATTTTCTGATGTTTGTGTGCTTGTCTTTCTTTTCTGGTGAACTTCATAATTGCAGGAAGGTTGACTTTTATTTTCCTCATTTATAGTTGAAGAAATTTTCTCGAGAACTGCACATGTAGAGGTAGAAGCAGTTTGCTTTTCTGCTAATGTAGAAGGTTTTTCAGAGACTTTTATAGGTGACTTATCTGAAATACATGTTTTTAAGTCCTCTCGATATGTTTTCCAACTTCTGTTCCTATTCAGTAAGAGATCTTTGTGAATTGGATGAGTCATTGGATTTTTTGAGCCATATTTTTCACATGAGGTTTCTTTAGAAGCCATTAAATCATATTTAATAGTCTGCACTGCATCTAGGGGATCTATCTTAAGAGAGGTTCTATAGTCAGTGACAAGTGCATCGATTAAGTTGAATGCACTTTCCACCAATGGGCCATGGAAGCAGCTAAGGCGGGCTTTGACCAATTTAGCCAATGTAGGATACTTATAATCATTTGTGAAATCATCTTTTAAATTAAAAACATTACATAAATATTTATCAATTGTACACTTGACTTGATTTCCACTTTCATCAGATGTGTAGAGCATTTCTTTGGTGATATTAATATCACTCTGGTATAACCTTATTTCAGCTTCCAATTTTGACTTTTCATTATCACTAAAAATATGGGACATAAAATATGATAATTTTTCAAAAGCTAATATTGTACTGGTTTTACCTCTTAGCTCTGGATTTAATGCTGTAAAACTAATTAGATATGAATTTTTAAGGGGTAATTTCTGTTTCATACGCTGTTTCATATATTAGTATAAGCTTTCATCAGAGAAATTTGGAATTCTTTTGCTATTGGATGATTTTTTGATAATTTCTTCAGGAGAGTGGAAGCTTCTGCACCAGTAAATATTACTTTGCTAGGTAGATGGAATTTTGGATTTGTAACATCAACCTTTAATAAATCATTATAAGATGTGCACTCTATGTTTTCTGGCTTCATACAAAAAAGAGAAATTTTGCCATCAATTTATAAATACTGGAATGTATTAAATGAAGCATTGGTTTTTTTTTTTGTTGTTGTTGTTTCAAATAATTTAATATATGTGTTGAACTCTGGTAATATTGCTGAACATAATGCCATATGCAATAAAGTTTTGTTTTGCATAGCAAATAACCCATTTAGTATTTTTTTTTTCGATCAATGACAAATAGCTAATACGGCGACCCCCCCCCCCCTTCTCTACTTATTGGAGCCACGCCACGAGAGATAAGACCTTTGAACCCAGAGTCACGTGATCGCACATCTTGTCGAACGAAGTCTCTCCCCCCTTTTTTTTCTGCCCCGCCTACTTGCCGGAAAGAATCCAGAAGAGTATGTCCGAGAACCGGGGCAATGAGTGATAACTCGCAATAAGGAAAGAACAAAAAAAAGTTCCCCCCCCCTTTTCACGCATTATCACTGCCTTTGGAGAAAGAAAGGAAAAGTTTTCACCACACACACTGACCTTGCGTTTTCTGCTTTCAAAGCAAACAAAATTACCCAGATCAAAATAAATAATTCATTATTATTCCTACTTCCTTTTGAATGACGATCCCCCGAATTTCCGGGTATCAAAGTACAAAATTCCCGGAATTCCGGGGTTTCCCCGGAGCACAAACACCCCTGGTCAACACATTAAAACACTTCGACCGGTTGAAAATGCAACTCCTTGTCGGAAAAGCGCAAAGCGATTGCTCAAAGGGGGATTGAGACAGATTTATTACTTCGGACCCCAGGAAGTAGCTGCCCCTCAGCTTGGAAGAGTCCATGTCGTCCAGAGACACCCGAGAAAGCCTGGATATTAAAGG
Organism: Argiope argentata; assembly: GCA_026289955.1. NCBI lineage: Eukaryota > Metazoa > Arthropoda > Arachnida > Araneae > Araneidae > Argiope > Argiope argentata. Next base: position 1,256,395 of record JAOUZG010048027.1, read on the forward strand.
AAGTGCCCCTTGAAAAGGGATTGGAGGTTAAAGAGTTAAACATTTTTAATTTTCTATGGTATATATTATTTTAATTTAGTACTTTTATATGAATTTAGTGGATTTATTTTTATATTTATATTTTTTAAGTACTTTTATATGAATCCGAAATATCAATTAGTCAACGTCTAATTTTAAATGCATCAAACATTAAGAAAGTAAACAGAATCCTTTTGAAATAACAGGCCGAAAACATCTTAAGCCTAACCTCATTGGCGTGGTGAAAAACCAAATGAATTCGTCATTTATTTGGCGATGGGGGAAACGAACATTTCTGGCGAGAAAGTTAGTTTTTAAATAATAATTTTTAAAAAGTTAATGAATTAATATTGGAAGAAACTGTATTAAATGTCAAATGTCATCCACTACAATTTTTAAAAATATTAAATTCAGCTTAAGTGGATGAATGGTAAGTATTTTATTAATAATTGCAAATTTGAACAAGATATACATATAAGGAGAGTGTGAGCTAATAGTAGAAATTGAGAAAATAATGTATACATGTTAATATTACATAAATAATATTATTAATGTTTCCATCTTTAAATTCTACAATAAGTAAATCAAGTGAAATGTAATGTATCCGATAGGAACTTGATAAAATATGGTACTTAAAAATCATATTTTTATAGCAATTCATTAAAATTATATTCTTTACACATTTATTTAGTTTACAAACAATTTAATCACACCTTTTTAATCGTGTTAAGTGTTGTCCACCTCAGGAAGACGATGTTATGCTGCTGGTCTGTTGGAAAATCCGGACGTTACAGATTAGTACAGATTCTGCTAAAGCAACGTATCCATGTTGATTGACGATATGAAAGACCTGAAACGAACATCGCCATGTGGCGTTTCAAATCCGATATGAAAACTAATCAGGCAAAATGTGGATTTAAAATTAATTTGAACCCCGATACTAATTTCAATAGAAACGGAGGATTCCGTCGGAATATCGAATATTTCTAAGCCCAAGTCCCAACATAATCTGCCTTGTGGAGAAATCGCGATTTAATTCATGTGCCAGATTATTCGAAAAGCTTCCGCTCTAAAATGTTTATCTCAAAATCCTGGTTAATATTTGCATTGAGAATTAGATTAATTCCCAATATAAATCTAGGATTGGGGAATTCGATTCTAGTTTGTAAAATATTTTCCTTCCTATTTTGTACCTTCTAATTACCCCCACCATCCCAAGGGGAAACCTCGAAAAGAGGATGAGATGTTTCCAGCATGTTGGTTAAATCTTACACACTTGGAGGGATCTGGCTCCACAAATTGATAACGGGACATAATTCCTACAGTAAGGGTTGTAGCGTGGCCGGTGAAGGCCCCACAGTTCCCACTAAATTTGATCTTGCTGCTGTCTGGTCATTCAGTATTCTTTACGGTGAGTCAGTGATATGACTTCCCCTCTAATTACGAATCACGATTGAGGTTTATTGGATATGAGTCAGAGCTTATATAACATCCTGGCATTTAACCGATTAATTGTCTCTTTTATTTAATTGAACATATCCATCTTTTCAAAATTGTTCTGTCGTAACTGATTTAATTTAAAAATCAGGATTTTTTACGTTCGAGAATGACGTACTTTCTTTTTATTGAATTAGAAGTACATTTAAAGGATTAAATTTCGTCTTGTATGTCTGTGAAATAATGATTAGATTCTCATAAAATTCAAGAAGATGACGATTAAGGGGTTAAACATGGCTCTAATTTTAAGATTCATCTCAAAAATATCGAGTAACTTCCTTAAAAGTAATTGTTCTGTGCTGGCTTTTCCTATAAAAATATAAAAAATTTTGAATTTTAGTTACAAAAAAATACTGATATCTCAGAAGTGTATAACAGATAGAGATATAAAAATAAGAAAGCTCATATATAAGGTTGGGGAAAAATAAATCCATTATTATTTTACAGTCATCTACCGAGAAAATAATGGATTTCTTTTTCCATTATTCTCAAAGATTTCATATGGAAAGAAACGGAATTTTTTAGCGTAGCCGAGTTTGTGAAGATTAAAATTGATGTATTTTTAACCGTGTGTTCCTTAGAAAATCAAAACACACCACTATACTATTAATTTTTCATCTTTTTTTTACACATTTACTGTTGACATGCTTTTCAGTATTTTTCATACTTTTTTATGCATGTAATGTTACACAATTGTATACAAAATATTTTAATGTTACACATTTGTGTGCGTGTGTTGACACATAAGAAGCAAAATCATTTTTTCTAGGCACACATTTGGTACATATATCCATTGGAGGATGGAAATGTGACCTTGAGACGATTTTTTGTTAGAATTTTAATTAAAAGATTAGTAAAATATAAATGATGTAAATTATTATTATAGTACAAAAAGAATTTTTTGTCTCCTTCAAATTAAAAAAAAAAACTGTTCAATGATGTCAATTGTTTTTATGCGTAAGCATTTTTTTCTGAACAAATCAATCTTTAAAACATATTTAAGGAAATTTTGCAACAAGAATTGTAAGAATTCTAAATGAATATTAATTTTATCACGAAGGATGGTGCAAAAATATAATTTTAAAATAACACCAAAGTTCTTGATAATATTCACTATTAAATATGCATTTTTTTTTACAATTCGAAATACCATATTGTACTTAATACAAATTATTCTCATTGAAACATATTTCATGAAAGAAATTGATATGTTTACTTCATTCTGGCAAGAAACTGAAAAGGATTTAAATTTACATTTAAAATAGTATTAATACGAAAAAAATGCCAATTTATGTATCGTTTTAAATTTTGATATTAGATTATGTTTTTATAAGATTAGAAATAGCAAAGAATTAATTAGAAACGCAGTTAATTAGAAATAGAAAGGGGATTCTTTTTTATAACCTGACAGAAACTTTAAAAAAATTCGTATTATAATGTATAGAACGATATAAAGCTTCTTAAATAGTAATGAACTACATATTTATGAAAATTTCAAGCATGCTAATATTTTGCGGAAGAATGCATTAGGAACCAAACAAATGATGTTGTCTTGTCCTCTTTTTACCACGGAAAGAAGGGTGCAGTAGATTCTGAGGGTATGGATATCTGAGCACCCGAGTTCTGACTTCTATCTCATATGAGAATGAAACACACACACATATTTGCACAACCCCTTTTAATAGGAGGGCTCATTCACACACTTCACAGATATAACACAGAAGAACAACAATGCCCGAACCGGGACTCTCAGAACACGAAGATGTGATACCTCTGTGTCAAAAAGACGGCAACTCATTAAATAATACGTTTAATTAAAAATTTTAGAGACCATTTGTTTTGCTAACCAGCTGGTCGCCAAAGGCGGCTAGTTTTAAACATATTGAGATACGTTAATTTTAATTTTAGATATTTAACTTGCATTTACTATTAAATTTGAAATGATTCATTCAGAATTAGTACGCGAAGCAACATATTTAATGAATTGCAGATTGTATAACATAAAACATTTTTTATTCGCTATTACAGCAACAAATATACCTTAAGTAATAATTATTTAAACTATTTAGTAATAAAAACATTTCATTCTTTGTGCTTCCATTGCTCTTCTGAATCGGATAGGGTTTTTATTCTGGAAAATCTTCATTTTATATCCATCTGAAAAATTCGATCCTTTGGTTGTAATTAGACAAAAAAAAATCCCATTTCATTTAATCATTCTTTTGAAAAAAAATCTACTTTGAATACAAAACAGGTTTAAAAAAAGATTCTAAAACATATTTTAACAATCTTAAGTATTCTATTTTCCTTCTTTGAAATAAATTCCAAATTTAATGCGATTTTCATGATTTAAAATTCGATTCTTAAGAAAAATTGATGGGCTTTTTCTCTGTTACTAATAAGTCTAATCGCGATAACGATATTTGAAAAAGAGCCCCAATTAAAGGATTTTACGAATTTTTATAACTAAATTATAACTACAGCAAAAACGTATTTTAGCAATAAATTAAACTTAATGGTGTAAAATGGAAATCGGGTAATTTTTTTTTGTTTCTTTACTACATTAGAATAAGACTAATTTTGAAATCGTTTATTTTTTAATGGTAGTTTTACTGTATTTAAAATTCTCGAAATCTTCCTTCATGCGAAAGAATTTTTCTTTTTTAGAATCTTCACATTTTTAAAAGTAATTACTAGATATTAGATGTTTCAAAATATTAGGCTTATTTAAAATCATTAATTTGCATTAAAATATTTTGAATAATTTATTTAAAATCAAAATATTTCTCTCAAATTTCCATAATAAATTTCATTTTCTTTTCGAAGCATATGAAAGTTTTACAAATAAATGCAAGCAAATTTTAATTTTTTGTGACAAACGTGCTTTAATAAAAATGAAATCGTTGATTTTGTTTTTTATTCAAATCCTTTTAATTATACAAGAACGCTAGAAAAATTAATGATTTTTAGAAGGTTTGTTAGAATAAAATAAATATATATTTGTAAATAAGATTCAGAATTTCAAAAAATAAAAAGAATTTCTTAGAATTTTATCATTCTTAAGAAAATTTATTATTAATGGAATATTCTTACTAAATTATAGTACATGCTATAATACCAATCATACGATAATTAATGACGCAGTATGTTTGTAAATGAAAAAAGGTCATCTTAAAGTAGTTAAGAATAAATAGCTAATTACTTCAGAAAATAAATAGTTAAAATAGTTGTAATATAAGAATAAACAGTCAAAATAGTGAATAATAAAAGAATAAATAGTTAAAACAGTTAATAATATAAGAATAAATAGTTAATTTTGAAAAATTATCGTTTGCGTTTATTTTTTTTTCTCCTTTTAAATTATTTTTAGATTAATATTTAAATACAAATATTATTGTCTGATGTTAAATGAAAAATATTTTTAACAACTAAATTAGTAAAAATATAAATGTAGGAAGTTTTCACTTTGAAGCTTTTATTTTCAATATTTTATTGCTGTTAACAACCAGTCTAGAACAGACGACTTATTAAGAAGCAGATTTTAACTGAGATGGCTATTTAAATTGCCTAAAATCGGTTAAAATTGTAAATTTCTAAGCTTCATATTTGAGTTATATTTAATCGAAGATGAGTATAGCGTTTTTGTATAAAAGAGTGGATATGTCTCACAAAACATTATGGATAGGTAAAAAAAAAATCTATAAATTTTGTTCGATATTATATTTCTTGATTTAAATACTATGAAAATTAATTTTTAAATCATTTAATCTCTTTTTTTTTAAATTTAAGTATATGCTAAACTTTGACGGTTTAGAAATAAGCTATTGTGAAGCTAAGAATAAAATAAACACCTACCTAACACTATACTAGACGTCTTCAGCCACTAATAATTCACCTACTTTATTAATAATTTTAATTTAGTAATGCCAATAAACCTCCATTCAAGCTAAAGAACAATTATATTAAATCTGGCATGCAAAATATTCATTCTTATAAAATGGAAAACCAAATCGGTAAACAAAATAGATAAAATAGGTTCTACATCTTGAAATTGAAAGTTGTGTCAGATTTGTCCCCCCCCCCCCCAAAGTAAATGAAATAGAGGTCATATGATAGTTTCTCTAAGGGTCATAAGTTTTTATATCAAATAAGAATTGGGGAAAATGTAAACAAAAGTTTTGAGGGCTTATCTTGAAAATCAGAAAATGGAAGAGGGCAAGTGACATTTAATAGCATAGCTAGATAACATGTTCTTTCATACAAAAGTGAAAACTGTCCCCGTCATTTGATTACACGTTCCCTCCCAAAATAACTATAGTGATGCCTTAAAAACAGGACGTTTATATAAGTAAACTAAACTTAAACAGTATGACGCATTTTTTCTGAATGGATCAAAATACTCCAGGAATTTACAAATGTTGGCGTAAAATTCAGATATCAAATTAAGCCCAGGTGGCTCAAAGCCGGTTTGAGTAATCGTTTTCAAAAACATACAAAAAATTTTTTAAAAAAACATGTGTTTCGGATTTTAAAACATCTGAAGCATTTTTGACCCTTACAATACTTTATATATATATTGTTACAAACCTGTAAAATTTCTTCCCAGCACGAACAGTTCTATAGTAAGAAAGATCGTTTTACGATCAGCCTTGTTGCGTGCTGAACGGGTGCCACGTTAGTGTCAGGCCTTAGCGACGAATTTGGCGACTTTGGAGACAAAATGGATAGCAATTAAAAGTTTAGGAATTTACTTTATCTGCCCAATAGAAAGTGAAATGGGCCCTGCTTGGACTAGAAGATTCTTAGCCCCACCCCCAGGAGCTATAAAAGGTTGGCATATTCAATTGAATGAATCTACGCCATGTCCTCTGATCCTGCCAATACTGGGGCAGGATCAGAGGACATGGACACGGCGTTCGTCCCCAACCATCCTCGAATCTGATAAGTGGTTTGATCTGATTTAAAAGGTGTCGTCGATTGAATTGGGGCGGTAATGAAGCTGGAAATAACAAGTGACGAGTGTTCGAAAGGATAGAGTAGCAACGTCAGCGTTGTGTTTAGTTCAAGCGAGTGTTGAAATGCTATGCACCTAATTGTGTTGTCTACTATTGAAGCAGCGACGTTTAGTGTGTAGAGTAGTCAGTCGTGTGGTAGTGAATCAGCAGCTAAAGTGAGGAGACAGTGATAAGTTCAGCCGTCTGGAGAGACCGAAGCTATGAGAAACCCCGCCCTAACTGGACTCTGTCTGTGCTTTGAGAGCTATGGACGATTACTACTTATGGGCTAATGTCTGCTGTAGTGTACTTCTGAGTACTGTTCTGTGTTCGTCCCTGCTGTACACATTTGTCGTTCTGAGTGATTCTTTCTTGTCGCTTTGAGAGCTGTGGACAATTACTACTTGTGGGTTACTATCTGCTGTAGAGTGCTGTCCTGTGTTTGTCTCGGCTGTACATATTTGTCGTTTGTGTATTCGTAGTCTTTGTGTTGGTGTCTTTGCATATAAATAAATGTCATTGTTGTTAATTACTGAAGCCTACTGATTGTGTTTTCACAACATACGCCCCCATAACCAGCGAAATCGCTGCAAATAATTATTTCATAACAATATTCTATAAGATAAAGCAAAAATAAAAGCATGCCATTTAAAGCAAACATAAAAAAATCATTTCAATTTTAATACTAAAGTTCCCTATCCACCCCTAAGCCGGTTCCTCATTCAACAGCCGGAATTGTATTTAAATGAAATAATTTGAGAACAGCGGATATCTTAGAGCAGGTCGAACAACAAGTGAAACGGGGATCCATTTAAACTGGCGTGTAATAACATACGACGCAATCCGGCGAATCACACACATCATTATTTATTCATTAAATTCGAGTCCGGCAGGCTTCCGACGGCGAGTACACCTTTATTAACTTGTAAATTAAATTAAGCGATCAGCTGCTCTATCTCACTGCGGTTACCGTCAATGATTTCGCTCTAGAAAGTGAATGGCTCCATTGCGAATGGGGAGGCGTTATTTTGAATGTTAAATGAGTTTCCACTTAGTTGTTTTCAATTTGCCAAGTAGAACCAACCAGAATGGTTTCTGAAAAAAATTCTTTCATATTCTTTAACAAGTAATATGAAAATTTTTACAGTCAATTCCTAATAAGGTCAACAATAAAATTTTTATTTCGGTTACTTTTTATTAAGTAATTACAATAGTTGTCGTTCTCAAGTTCCATTTACAACGGAGAAATGCAGTTGCTTCTGAGGACCCCTGAGTATCCAAAGCAGAAGTCAGATTTCTAGCTCACACGCGTCACAAACCCTTTTTAAGGGGCCGTCTTCATTCATGCATTTTATTCATTCATCCACAGATCGTAATTTAGATCTGGAATAGAGAACGATCATATTTGACCCAGTATTCCCACTGGTGTTACTCTCGACATGGAGAACTATAACCACGAGAGATTTAACGTCCACCACACACACATCCCGACAGTCTACAGTTCGAACTCCCAGCCCAAAGGAAGCGAATCCAAGGCCCTACAAACCAGGCTAACCTGATCTAATAATTACAGTTACAATAAATATTTGATCAAAAATTTATGCTAGCATTGAATTTTCAACGCCAATTTGGACAACCTGAAATGCGTGAAGTTTTTACGCCAGTTGGGGTAATGCAATACAGATTATAAATATTCACTTTTCATAATTTTGTATTACTTTGATTCGAAAATACTTCAAAATGAATCCAAAAAATCGATTCATTAGCAATGTTTAGTTTTAAGTGCATCAACTATTAAAAAAATAAGCAGAATCCTTTGAAATAATAGGCCGAAAACATGTTAATCTAACTGAATTCGTTACTTATTTGGAAATGGAGATTTTTGGCGCGAGGGTTAGTTTTTAATTAATCAATTAAAAATTAATGAATTAATATTTGAAAAAACTGCAATATCAACAAGTGTCATTCACTACGAGTTTAATAAAATAAAAATATATAGGTATTGAATAAAAGATGTTATCCTACAGAACGCATTTAATATCATTGGAGTATTTAGTTAGCTAAAAATTACTTATGGGACATGAATTGTCAGCTACAAGGACTACTGGAGTGTAAGAACGATTAATCTAGATGTCTTAGCTACGTAATCAATAATAATTCGTCAATTTAGCGAAACGTTCTGAGATTTATCATTAGAAACAGAATAAATACTTGATAATATTATCATACATAACTTGTTCTAATGTAGGTATTTAATAACAATTTTTAAATGATTATAAAATCAATAGGAATAGTTTCCCTAAATCTTTCTCGCATATTATCTAATAAACTTGTCAGGTCAGAGAACGCCTTGTATGAGAACAGTGAAGTACAGTATTAAGAAATATGAACCTTTGGTTTAAATTTAGAATTTTTATTGAAACTAACTCCTTAACGATGTTTTTGGCGATTAGTAATTAACATGTTGTTAATAGTATTTAAAAATTTATCGTATTTTATATCCGCTCTTTTCAACCTACTGAATTAAAATAAATGGCACAGAACTACACTTATAGTCGCAAAATCACTCATAAAATTTGGTGCATTCAAGTCATTATATTTGTGAGTTATCACGTTTCATATATTTTATACAAAACAGGCCAACTTCTTGTTCAATTTTGCTTTAAATGTATGAGGTATATACATTATATACTATGTTAAATTTAAGTACTAAATTTTATAAATCTATATCTCTTTGTTTTGTAATAATCGCGTTGATTTATACTCCTGCAGTTATCCCAATGCGTCATCTCCTAATTCAAAATGAGAAGTTTCCGCTATGGTGGTTGGTTCTCACCACCCCTGTGGGTAGACGAAAAGGTAGCGTCTGGTTCTTTCCATCAATGGCGAAAGTTCTTCGTTAGAAAGGGTGGTTTCTAAAGCAACACAGGTGCTATTTTGGTACGGACTTCTTAATTTTGAACCACCATCATATTACGAGAATGATATCCATATTTACAACCCTCTCTCTAAAATTCCGCTCCCCCCCCCCACCAGTGGGAGAAAAATTGGCCTTGCTGGATTTAGTACGCAATAGGCCTGCTTACATGACGGTTCATTGGAGGAATAGACAGATCGCTAAAAGGATGGTTGTTTGATGGAATCGAGTCCTGAACCTGGAACCTTCTTGCTCTGAAGCTGAGACCTTACCACCAGACAAACCGCTTAAAGGAGGGTTGTTTGACGGAATCGGGACTCGACCTTAAAACTTTCTTGCCCTGAAGCTGAGATCTTAACACCAGACAGACCACTTAAAGGATGGTTGTTTGGTGGAATGTCCCGAATCTGGAACCTTCTTGCCCTGAAGCGGAGACCTTACCATCAGGTACACTACTTAGAGGAGGTCTATTTGGTGGAATCGTGTCTCGAACCTTGAGCCTTCAGGCCCGGAATCTGAGACCTTACCATCACCACCCATAGAGGATCCGGGGACTTAATGACTGCAGACTTAAATTTACTATAGCACATTCTTTTCCGAGCAGGTCTTAAAATAAAGCAATAGAACTATTTGATTTTATAGAACATGCAAAAACACATTTAATCTTCTTTAAATAAATGAGAAGATATAAACATTATTATTAAACTCGTATCCAAAATCTAACATAGCAACTGAATAAAAAGTTTAGTTTACCAATCAGAAACTATTGCTTTTAAAATATATCTTAAAGGCAAACTGGCATCTTTCGATTTATAAAAATCTATTCAACCGACCGTATTTGTTGAACATGACATATCCGATGACAAAAATAAACACTCCCAGAAAATCATCGCTCGATCCATTTTGTCATTTTTTACCATTAAAAAATCAATGATAACTTAATACTTCAACAACCCAAAGGCAAATATGGCCTTCTTTTTCGCCCATTTTCTTGATATATCTTTATGCTTCGATTTCTCTTTTCGTAGCGCTATCTGCCCAACTTTTTTTTTTTTGACTCATGGAATTTGATAAGAAGTGTCCTATCTGCCGGTAGCGCCTTTTTTCCTTCCCAGTCTCTCGTCATGTCTTTTATCCCTTTCATTCCCCTCCATTTATCCGCATATGACGATATTTTATTCATATAAATGTTTCAACACGAATGGCATTACTAAGCTTTTTTTTTTCTTTTTCCATTCCTACTATTAGCTCACACTCTCTCTATAAATATGTATCTTGTTCAAATTTTCAATCGTTAACAAAATACTTTTTATTCATCCACTCAAGTTCAAGTAAATTTTTTTGTGGGGGATGACATTTGATGTTAATACAGTTTTTACGAATATTATTTCAATAATTTTTTATTAATTGATTAAAAACTAACTTTCTCGCCAAAAAAATCTTTATTTTCCAGCCTCCAAATCAGTAAAGAATTCATTTTGCTTTCCCCCCACGCTAATGAAAATAGATTTACCAGGTTTTCGGTCGATTATGTTTATTTAAAACGATTCTGTTTATTTTCTTAACGTTTGATGCATTTAAAATTAAACATCATTAATTAATCGATTTTTTAGATTCATTTTAAAGTACTTTCAAATTGACATAATACAGAAGAAGTAAAATTAAAAATATATATATAACTATTGCTAAATGGTGTAGAAAATTCACGCGTTTTGCGTAGGCACAATTAGCATTGAAAAATTCGAAGCTTTCGTAATTTTTTGATCAATTATTTATAGTAATTTTAATTATTAGGCCAGCATAACCTGGTTGGTAGGGCGTTGGATTCGCATCTTTTTGGCTGCGCATTCGAACACGCCAGCCGAGGACTCTCCTTGTGTGGTGGACGCTATTACATCTGACGTGGTCATAAAGTCCACAATGTCGTGAGTAATACCCCTTTTCCGTCTTAAAGCGAAACACGGGAACAACGAATGTAATTATTTTTTTAAAATGTAACTAAAAAAAAGTAACTAAAAAAATCTTCCTAAGTTAACAAAAAAATAGAGCATGTTAACTTAGGAAGGATTTAAAAAAAAATGTTTTTTTTATATTATTTGTTCATTTTTCTGCCTCCGAGATCTGTGCCTTATTTGAGGCCTGATTCAACAAAATACATCTTTCTTTTTCTATTTAAGAAGTTTGATCGTTATAAATATGTAGGACTCATAAAATTAGTATGAATTAGGATGGTTTCTTACTTTCTCATTATATATATATATA
>JAOUZG010048027.1:1272337-1286229 GCA_026289955.1 Argiope argentata
AGTAATACATTTTTCGAAAGAAAAAAACATAATTGCGTCCTTTGATGCCTTTTATTATTATCCCAAAAAGTATGATTTCTAAGCACAATATTACTTATCTCGTTTTAAATAGCTCCACAAAAGATGAGCCATTATAAACCTTTAAAAGCATCACTCCATCATTTTTAAACACATCATTCCTAAATGTAAATTATAACCTTTAATCCTTCAACCAAATACAAGACCTATTTGAAAAGCAACATTATTTTAAAAGCATTTCAAAAATGGCATCATCGTTTACCCTGACGAAAATCCAACCATTCATAGTAATCTACTACGTATCAAGTATCCTGTAAAATTAGAGGACAGATCCCCGCCGTAACGCGAATCCCCATAAAGTCCTCTATTGGTGGACGTCTTTTCCCAAACGAGTCGAGGGTGTTTTATAGCCATTCTAAGACACCCCCACACCCATTTAAAATTGCTAATATCTTCCAGCGCCGACAAGATCTTACGGCCGTGTCGTTATTTCCAGACATTATACTCCGCATCCGACGATGCCATCTTCGAGATTATTACGGCATTAAAGTGAAAAGAACGAAAACACTTCTAGCCGGAGGGTGGTGTTGTGTTTGTGTTTGCTTATGGGGACTAATTTTCACGGCGGAAGAGGATACTTAGTGAACGTCGTTTGTTAAAAATGCGATTCAGAATTCAAATTGCAGTGTTTTTGTTCTGAAAGTCTTAAACGAGCGTTAATTGTACGTTTCGAATAATAACGTTTCAGTAATAATGGTATAGCAAACAAGTTGAAGTAATATTGCAAAACATGAAGAGGAAGATATGGTAACAGCTTTTTCTTCTTCTTACTGGTTTAGCAGAAAAGAGGCCTTTCCAAATGACACTAATTATTTTTATTTTAAAAAAGCAATTCCTTTTCTTTCCGTTTTTCTATACAAAGTATACAAAGATTGTATACTTTGTATTCTAAAACTATTGTAGTCATAAAAGAATTCGAAATTAACTTTTTCGAAATTTTCTATCAGACTTTATCTAAGACGAAGAATTATTTAGACGTATTATTATTTTTGACTCTAAAAAGTCATCTACAGTGATTAGAAGATGTAGATTAATTTTTCTGGGAAGTTCAAGTTACTGAGATACGTTTATTTATCGGGAAAAATACATAATTTCCGAATTAGGTAAATAATTCTGTATCTAAATCCTTTTCCGAATTCAAAAGGTTAAAATACTAAAGAATCTTTAATTTTTAGACATTCCAGAAGCTGAAACACACATTTCTGAAATTAGGTTTGTCTGTCTCTTAAAATGGTAAATCAGAAGCGCTTTCAGCTAGACATATGAACATTGGTATGTGGTCTTTAAACTAAATTCTTAAGTTTCTAGAAATTTCGAGAATTTTTGCAATTGAATCAATGAGAATTGAAATACACTTTTTGATCCAGACCCTCCTTTACCCACCTGTTAGGAACTATCGAAGGCTGGCAGTCTCAAGTTGCAGTGCGTAATAATCGTGTATAGAATCGTGGAAAAAGAAGGTGGAATAAGAGATCTGTCCAGCAAAGTGGAAGATTTGAGTAGAATTTAACTGCTCAGCAATTTTTCCCGTATGCTGTGTGTGCATCGATTTATTGAATTTTGATAGCTGTAAGCTAAAAATAAACCATTCATAACGATTAAAATTCAACATAATTACTTTGATTACATAGATAAGTCAAGTATTCGATGTATTTCCATTTGAAATAAAATAAGAATATATTCCTAAAATAGAAGGTGTCATCTTATTAGATAGTAAAGAAAATAAAACAGTTTAGGGGTTAAGCATTTAATGAATTGAGCTGTGTGCCGAGTCCTAGTGTTTACTGCAGAAGCAGCATCGAGTCCTATGTGGAGTAGTTTGCCAAGCAGTAGTGAGTCGGCAGTTACATACAGCTAAAGCTTGGGAAATTGCAGACGTTTGGAGAGACCATAGAGCGAAGCTCCGAGAATCCCCTCCTTCTGATGGGATACGTCCAGTCGCTTTGTGTTTTGGGGTAGTCATTTCTACCTGTTAATACTTTGGGATTACTGTTTTCGCTATAGTGTGCAGCCTGTGTTCGTCTCGGCTGTATATTTTAAGTCTTTGTATTAGTGACTTGGTGTTAAACAAAAGTCGTCGTCTTCTGTTACTGAGGAATTATTTATTTCATCGAATAAAACATTTTGAAAGACCTCCGATGGAAGCATCCGTAACATATGCATATGCATATGTTTATCACCAAATGAGAGGAGGTAAACAAATTAAATTTGGCATAAACTTCCATCATAAAGATTGCAGATGAGTATTAAATGTTGAATTATATATGCGAAAAACACCAACATTTATAGATCTATATACCCGCGATAACAAATAAACACATAGACAGATAATATTTGATGCATCTTCATTGAGCTGATATTATTGATTTGTGCTAAATTTTGGATCCAATCTGGAAAAGAAAATATGCTTAAAATGCGTACTTTCTACATTAGATTAAAAGGCATGAAACGCGTCATAACAAACGCGCCTATAGTGAACTCAAGGAGAGGTATTGTTGCTTGCAAACTGTCGTAATTTTCGAAGTTTTCTAACTGCTTCCCTTCCAAGACGCATTCCGTTGTTCTCTCAAGGGATGCAAATATTAGAAGTATTGGACAACAGAAAAAAGGGTCTAGAAAATAGAGGGGGAAATACCCCTCTAATTCAAACTGCGTCTTTTGTTTCTGAACTTCATAAAAAGGAAATAATTTGAGCTAGACGAATGAAACTTGGTATGTGGTTTTTACACTAAATATGTAATCATGATTTTGAATAAAATCTATTTCTGTGCAGGAATTTTTTCAAAATTGCTCTTGAATATGGATATTTGAGAGGAACAGGTCATCTTTGCTAATGTATGTGTGAGTTCTAAAGCTCTTATAAAAGTATTAGCCCCCCCCCAAAATTAAAATAATTTAGAATTTGAAGCTCTATGAAATCATTACTCATCCGTAAATATACAAAGAAAAAATATATTTGACATTTTACTCAAGAATAGAGTTGGTATATTGCAGCTAACAATTAACGACATATCAATAGATGATGAGCTATTAAATAAAATAAAGACTATAATGAACAGCATTCTATTTTACTGGATTGTGTTTATTTGTAATTCAAAATAAATAAAGTAAAATAATTTTAAAAAATAAAAATACTGTCATTTAGGCTATTATAGTAAAATAAATGAAGTAAAACATTTTTTTTAAAAATAATAGTTGCATGTAAGTTAACCCTTTGGATACGAAAAAGTAATTTGAAGCATACTTAATCATATAACACAATAACAAGCTTATTGCTCCAAAAAATAAACATATATACAAAAACAATTCTGCTTTACGAGCACTTCGCATAACGAGTGACTTCAACAGAGTACATAATATTTAAAAATATGAGTCAATCAAGGCACGATGCTTCCCAGAAAGAGGGGAGAGGACATGTTGGATTGGTTTGTATCGTCTCTGTTGAGATTTTAAAAGAGGCATATACGGAGGAAAAAGTCTTTATCCGATAGCACTTTCGAACACAGCATCGAAGGTCTTGAGTAAGTGTTTGAGTGATCGAACGAGATTCTGTCCTTGGTCAAGATTATGAAGTTATCATTAGATAGCAACGACATCGATGAGCTGGTAGAAAAACATAGCCAGAACTAGTGAAAAGCATCTGAGGCTGCATTATATGCCACAGCAAAAGGTTGCTGAGAAGTTTTCGTGAGGAAATCAAGAAATTAAAGATCAAATAGAGCAATAATCTTCCAGTGAAATGAGTAAGATGTTGAAAGTTTTTTTTTAATTAGTGCATATAAAATTGAGAAACATACCCTGACTAAGCAGTAACGTTCATTTAATGATAATGCTGTAGAATTTTCGCAAAAGTTTAAAGTGCAGCCCAAATTAATAATATAATTAGACAATTTACTTTAAAAAAAGCGTAAACTATAAATTACAAATTACATTTCAATAAATTTGTTTAAAGGTGATTTTTTTAAATAGAACGCATTCTCTTGCTTTACATATAATCTTACGGGGGGGGGGAGATATTAAGTCATTAACGAGTCAGATCCGAGAACGAATAAAGCTCGTTAACCTTCAGACTGCGTAGTTCTTTAAATCATTATTTAAATGCGATGTTTGCAAATAAATTGGAATATTTTCCACAGAAAGAGAACTAATAATAATACAATAAAATAAAAATATCTAATCGTTAATATAAATACTCTAAACTGCAAAAAACGCGGGATACAGCGGAAAATGGATCGATTTCCAACCCCAAAAACTACGAGATACACAGCTGAAGGGTTAAGGGAAGTAACACGGAAGAATTTTTCCTAAAAATTAAACTTCGTCCTCTTATCACTCTGCGGGTATTTTTTTTAAAATAAAATTTAGAAACTAAATAAATATAAAGTCAAAATGATACAAAGTTCTTGAAAAATGCCTAAGAGAATCTATTTGAATGCAAATTTTAACCCTTTGCACTCCGATGGTGGCTCAAGATTGTGCATTATTTTGGAGTTTTGTTTATTTATTTTTCAAATTTAATTGTTAAAAACGCCAACATAATGGTTAAGAGATGTAGATTAATTTTTCAAAGAAGTTCGATTTCTTCAAAGAATTCGAATTATGTACATTTATTTTTCATAGCAATGAACAAATCCTTTTATTAGGTGAATAATTTTGCATCTAATTATTTTTTGAACTGCAAAGGGTTAACATTCGAATTGTCCGCCTTCAGAATCAAAGTTTATCAAAAATCTTTAAATTCAATATAGAAACAACCGAGTTCATTTGGGAATAATGAAATATTTTTCCTTGGAAATGAGCATATATCTCATGCTCTATTTGAAAATAAATGAGAATTTTCGTTTATAAAAATTTAAGGTGAATTAATTCTTTCGTGATTGATAGATCATCTTTTTTCTTAAAACTAAAACCCTCCCTTTCGCGTGTACATAATTTTTGAAACACCCTGTATTTTAAAGAAGTTAGTATTTCTTTCTCTAAATAATCCGTTCAGAAGTAGACAGAGAAGAAGAAAAAAATCTGCTTACACTTTTATTTTATTTCATTTCGAAGCGAAACTCGAACAAGCCAAAGCACATTAAACGTCACAATTCGTCACGGACGATAAAAATTCAAATTTTATCTAACTCGGGCATGAAGAGAAGCGTTTTCGCCCAGTGAACCCCTTCCTTTAAATCCCCATCCACGTTCCGTGCAGCCACTTGGACAAAAATCGTCTGCGTTGGAATTTTTTTCACGCGGTGGACCAAAATTCGATCTCTACACCTTTTCAAACAACTAAACTCGCGTGACCAAGCGATATCATAAAAAAAGAAAGAAAGAAATGAAAAGAAGTGTCGGAGAAAAAGCCAGAGCCGAGAACTATTCAATTATGCATGCGGGCGAAGGCCGCACCAACCGCAAACATGCATGACGTGAAGCGGCCTACAATTTCGAATCTTTTACCAAAGTTCTTTCATGGGTTAGAATAAATAAAAACGGCAAATGTTTAAAAGTGTTCGCCAAACATTGACCTCACAAAGCGCACGCGATCTCCTTTTTATGGAGAAGTATTTAACCTTCAATGCGAATTTCAATAGCCAAACAAAATGCTGCTTTTTTTTCCCTTCTGAAATATAACAGTGGTTTATTATAGGTCTGGGCTTTCGTGTTGGAGTAAATTAGGAAGTTGGTTTAAAGTGTTTAATAATGTTCGCATCAGATGTTTACTTAACAAAACTGTAGTTTGGTCGGGATTCCTTTGGGAACAAAGAGGACGTGTATGCTGTATCAGTTAAAATTACAACAGAGATGAAATAAAATAATTTTTAGTTATATATTTCACTTTTGTTTTCTTTCTGTGCAACTACAAAAAAAAATTTAAAAAATAATAAAAAAAACTTTATTATTTAAGGTTATGATGAAATCAATTAGATGATTTAAAAAAAATTATCTTAGGGTTAAGAAATTTTTTAAGCATACGTATTAAAATATAAATGTATCAAAAATATTTTTAAAAAAATCTCTTTAAAACGAAAAGTATTGATTACAAAATTTTAAAGATATATAATTTTTAAAACCTTCAAAATACACCAGACGATATAATTTTAAAAAATTCTTATACTCGACCGTTTTGGGGTGTACATATTTGCTTATTTAGAACCAGAGGGTTCCAGGTTGGATACCCAATTTCATAGAACCTTCATGTAAGAAGGTCTGGTACACATTAAATCTGTCGATGCCAAAAATCCTTCAATCTGGGAAACTTGAAGAGGAGAATGGTATCAGTCGATATATTGTCCTTGTCATCTGAGAGCGATTCAAAATAGCCCTAGTCTTGCTTTTAAACGGGACATTAATATAATTAAATTAGCATTTTCCCGTTATTATCCTTTATAAATTCACTTAAAAAACTGCACAAAATTTTGGAATTCTGTAGGAAAACTGAATTGAACTATTTAAAACAAACTGTGAACGTAAAAAGCATAAGCATTTCTCTTTCAATATTTAATCTAAATCTTCGTTATCAATTTTGTTTAATTTCTTTATGCATTAAAACACCTCGAATATTTCAAAAATAATTATATCTAATGAGAACCTCGTTTAGAGAAGAATTATTAAAATATACCTTTTTCTGCAAGCCTTTTAAATATTCATTTTATTGGACAATACGATCTATAACGTTATTTAAATTCAATATAAACATATATTTTAGTAATGAAACAATAAAAAAGGAAATTTTATGTTTCTGTATATTTTTACTTATTTCAAAGTCTACTGCCCTCCATGTTTTAGCTCTCTTTGAATCTGAAAACATATTTTTAGAATTATTTATTCTTTTAGTCTGTTTTTTATTCTGTTTAACAAGTGAATTAGAATGAATTTCAAAATAAAATAAAATATCCAAAATAACCAATCTTCTTTTATAAAGGGAAAGTTCAAAAACTCTAAATTAAAAATTTTGAAAACGATCTATTTTATAGTTTTATTTTTATTATATCTTGTTTGCACAACATATACTGCTTCAGAACTTCTAAATATTAATTTGTATTTTGAGGCAAGTTTATTTTTAATTCATATATGTTCCAAAAATGATAAAAACAATTATGAAATATGCAAATATAAAAAAATAGATTATTATAATGCATTCAAATTTATAGATGCCGTACCGAAGATAAGATGTAGATAACAAACGAGGCTAGAATTCGATAAGATTCAGAAATATCGCAACTTTTCAAAACCCGGATGTATGCCAATTCTTTGAAAAATATTCTAGTTATCAGTTAAGAAATTCAAAACCAAGATAAGGAGGAGGTTTATCTTTTATCATAATCCATAAAGAAACATGTCGGGTTACGCAAAGTGGTAGCTGTTATATTTTTTCTCTGTAACAGTGACCTCTTTTTTCAATTACATACTTTTAAAATGAAAGTTTTACGAGAATGGCGGGAAATGTTTCAGTTATATTGTAATAATAAACCGTTTCTCCAAACACACAAATTTAAAGTGAAAGTTTGGCGAGAATGGAGAGAATTTTCCTCTTTACCTCTGTAATGGTGACCTCATTTTCCGATTGCACTCACACAACGGGAAAATTTGGAGGGAATGGTGAGAAATTTTTCAACTTTATTGTAAGAGTGATCTTTTTCTCTGAAAACACATTGCATACATACTGAAAATTTGGCTAGCAATTTTTCGACTTTTTAGTTTAAATCACTTCTAGCCATGTGTTGCTTTATAATAATTTTTTTAAGTAAGGTGAACTTGGGACACTTACTTTAGATTTGATTTATCTAATACTTCTCAAATATTTTGAAACTGTTATTATTAAAGATTTTTAAGAAAGATAAATACGGACGTTTCCTTTAAGCTTTGAATTATTATATAAGTATATGAAATCATTCAAAAGCTATGTAAGTAATTGTATGAGCCTACATTGAAAACCCAATTATGAATAAAAATCCCTAAATATTATAACTGTATTTGAAAACTATAAAAAAATTTATGTCTTTTATTATCTCAAGGCCATTAATACAGATTCCTATAAGAAGATTACCTACTTATATGGTTTTCATAACAAGACTTCAGGAAAATTTCTTCAGTTCTTCACCGATCATGGTCCTTAGAACCCAAATCCACCCTGCGTTCTTAAGTTTATATATCGGGCTTTCTTATTATATAAAGTTTTGTCCATGTTATCTTGTGAGAACGATAATTAGAGTAAATCATATCTAGACTCTTGACCCGCCACAAAGGCACACGGATTTAAACCACTAGTTCTGAATGACAGGACCGCCGCAACAGCAACACTGGCGAGAACTGTGGAGTCCTAATGGCAATAACTGTCCAAGGTACAACCCTCCCCGTAGGAATTACGCCCCGTCATCGATAGGAGGAGTATAACTCCCACCTATTAATGTACCCTTTAAGAGTAGCGAGATCCAACC
This sequence comes from Argiope argentata, assembly GCA_026289955.1. Classification (NCBI taxonomy): domain Eukaryota; kingdom Metazoa; phylum Arthropoda; class Arachnida; order Araneae; family Araneidae; genus Argiope; species Argiope argentata. The sequence continues at coordinate 1,280,842 of JAOUZG010048027.1, forward strand.
ACCATACCGGAAGCGTCTCATCTTCATTTCGAAGTGTCCTCCTAGGGGATCAATAACTAGAGTAATTTGGTTTGGATTTAAACTGGCTTGGAATATGTAGTTAGAAATGTAAAATATCCGACGAGTTCGTAAATGGTCCGTTTACAGGGCTCAAAGGGAGTGGAAATGGTAGGGCTGAAATTTTCCTTTCGCTAGAACTTTCTTAATACTGAAGATCAAAAAATGAATCCAGTTAGCCAAATTAGTGTCTCATTAAGGCCCACAACTTTTGTATTTATAGTTTTTTGATAATTTTATTATTTTAGAAGTTAATCAGCGATTTTCAAGCCCTAATTTTTAGTGCTTTTAATATCAACAATTTATGTTCCCAGATAGTAACTTGGAAATAAAGGAATCTACTTTAACTTTCAAGATAACTAGAGAATTTTTTCATTTTATGTCTGCAATTATTAAAAAGGAGATTAGAGATATTTTTAAAGAGTTGAACAATCTAAAATATAACTGGAAGCAAAAAAAAAATATTTATTACTTTTATTTTCGTTAATGTTTTTACCTATTTCATTTCTTGTACGATACATCAGAAATTATCCTGGAACAATTTCAGCGTGATTTTCTTTGGTTTTGATGGAATTTTTGTCATTTGAAATAATTTTATATTATTAAAATATCTTAATTTTCTACTAATATATTACTCACAAAATACAAAAAGCAATTAAATCTTAAATATTACAAATAAAAATTTATAACAAATCATAACTATGACAAAAAACAAATACAAAGTTTCAAGTAAAAACAGCAGAAATATAGAAATTTTTGCCCCAAAAAGAACAAAAATGAAAAAAGAAGAATTAGTAGTAGCTCTCTCAATTTGACATAATGAGCAGAGATATTCTCTAGAATTTAGCGTTCAGATAAGTAGTGGTAAATTACCACAATTTCTGTAAATTTCATAAAATACGGTCCTTTGAACTTCAAAGGACTATCGTTCAAGTAAAAAAAATGCCTACATTAAATTGAAAACAATATAACTGAAGCAGTTTTGATCAGACTTAAATGAGCGCAGAATATGCTTCAGAGATTGGCAAACTATCAGTTGAGTGCTTCAATAGTGCATCCAACTCGAGCGGAAGTATTGAGTAACTAAGAGCGCAAATATTATTTTGTTTTCCTCATTACTCCCTTATCATTACAGGAAAAAGATATTTCAAAAAACAGGTGAATTGTCCCCTCATCATGACGAGTAAGTTTTATATTGAATGTGCTGGTAACATTTGCAATATCTTAAAAGTTGGGAAATAAAAACTTTCTTCCTTTTTTATTTGCGAATTCGACTACTTTTCCTCATTATTCCTATAGTATCGAAGGTAAAATGATATTCATATCAATTTAATTAAGTAAATGAAAAGGAAAATTTTATATGGAATAATTATTGCCACCTGCAACAGCTTAAAAGAACTGAAAGTGATTTTTACCCTCTACTATTTGCAGTTTCGCCTGTTTTTCATGCTAAGCTAGCTGCTATGCCCTCACCACTTGCTTTCTTCCACCCTCTGTCGTCTTCAAAGAAAAAGAAATTAAGAAATATTAAGAAGAAACGACGAAAGGAATGAAAGATTTTTTTCACTTCATAACAAAGGAAATAAAAGAAAACGTCCAAATTGTTTACAGAAAAATCTGTTTTATTGATAGACTAAGAAATTGATAATAAGAGTTAGTTAAAAAAATATTTAAAGTTAATCCTTTCCAAATAATCTATTTATAAAATATTTATAAATAAGTATTTAATTAATGAAATATTTCTAAATAAAAAATAAATTAATACAGTGCATAAAAATAAATTTTAAATTACCAAAATGATTCAATGTAAATTCTGAATTAATAAAATATTTCAAAAATAATATAATCATTCATCTGAAATTTATACAGAATTTATTATAAGATTATTTCTAAATAAATATTGCATTAATAAAGTATTTGTAAACAAATAGTAAATTAATAAAAGGCTTCCAAATAAATATTGCAATGCTTCTAATATCTGTGCAGAAGTTATTATATTATTTCTAAATAAATATTATATTAATAAAATATTTTTAAATAAATCGTAAATTATTTCGAAATAAACACTGCCATTTTTCTATTTATATAGAATTTATTAGATTATTTCTAAATGAATATTATGTTAGCAAAATAATTCCAAATGAAAAATAATAATAAAATATATCCAAATTAATACTGCCGTTCTTCTAATATTTATACAGAATTTATTAGATTATTTCTAAATAAGTATTGTAATATAAAAAATTTCTAAATAAATGATATATTAATAAAATATTTCCAAATAAGTACTATAATGCTTTTTATATTTATACAGAATTTATTATTCGATATTTTCTAAATGAATATTATTTTAGCGAAATATTTCTAAATGAATAGTAAATTAATAAAATATTTACAAATAAACACTGCCTTTCTTCTAAAATGTACACAGAATTTATTTGATTATTTTTAAATAAATATTGCATTAATAAAATATTTCTAAATAAATGCTAATTAATAAAATATTTCTAAATAAGTAGTAAATTTTAAATATATATATTTCTAAATAAATAGTGTAATATTTATAATGTTTATACAGAACTTATAATTAGTTTATGAAAATTTAATCAGTACAGTTGTGATTGAATTTTAAAGCACATTTTCAAACAATTGAAAGGGGGAAATTTTGGAACTTGCTGAAAGAAAGTCACGAAACTAAAACTGTTTCAGCTAAATTTCTTAAGTAGTATTTCCTATATCTACTTATTTAATAAAGCAAACTTAATAAATAATTAATTTCCTTTACCAAATAAGTTAAACAATAGAAATAAGAACGGTTATTAGGTATAAAATCCTATACTTATAATCTCAAAACGAAGCATGGAAAAAAATCGTTTGCCATTACGAAAAATTCATTCATCCAAATCTGCAAAGACGCCTTACTTTACATATCAAAGACGACTCTGAATGAAAACTAAATATTGGCACATTTCTCACTTTGTTTGAGAAAATTGCCAAACGATATTTAAATAGAACAATCTTGTTTTAATTCGGAAGTTTAATAAGCGTCAAACAATTTCTGGTAAATTTCCATTCCAAAACTAAAGAATTCGTCCCAAATTAAATTATGGAGGCAGATTGTTCATGAAGATTAGTCCACTTGAGCACATGCAAATTTATAATCGTTTAGAACTAATAATCTTTAAAGTTCATTAATAAGAATTTGTAAACATTTATTTGGATATTAAATTTTCTACTCGTCAAGTATTCGATTCACTTCGCTGTTTAAAAGTCCCCCTTGAGACCAGGGAATTGAGAATCAATATTTTCCGTCGTTTAAAGTTTTGGTTTTCGTTCTAATCAATATTAAAAGGTTACGCAAGCCCTTCCGCCCCATTGTTCCATTTGGTTTATGTAGTTTTGATTAAAAGCGTTGTTAAAGATGCTATGTTTTATCTAATTAAAAAAATAGACGTTTAACATAAAAAGCAATTTTTTTAAAATCGATTCCTACTTAGCTTAACTAAGAAAAGCTAATTTAAGTAACTTTTTATTAAATAATTGCAATTGTTGTTCTCGTGTTCCTCTTTACAATGGAAAGAGGAGTGCAGTAGTTTATGAGGGTGTAGAACCTGGGCACCCAAGGGCAAAAGTCTGACTTTTAGTACACACACGTTACAAACCCTTTTTACGGGGCGAACATCATTCAGGCATTATATTCATTCATCTACAAATCGTAATTTACATCTGAAACAGAGAATAATCACCTCCTACCCAATATCCGCAGTGAAATTACTCTCCAAATGGAGAATTTTGAGAACACGACAGATTTAATGTCCACATCACACGGAGAGTCTTCGCCTGGCAGGTTCGAACTCGCAACCCAAAGGATACGAATCCAACGTTCTACCAACTAGGCTTCCCGGCTTAACAGTTACAGTTATTATAAATAATTTATCAAAAAACTATACTAGCGTTGAGTTTACAACGCCAATTGATGATTCACCGCCAACTGAGGCAACGAAAAATGCGTGAATTTTCTACGCCAGTCGGGTAAACGCAATGTAGATTAGAGATTTTTAATAAGAAATTCGTTTTTGCCTAATATGCTCACAAACAGAGAAACATATAACCACATTGGCGTGTCTGGGACACAAGAATGACTGAAGTGGTGTGGCACGTCAATATATCGAATTCAAATTTCTTTACAAATAGAATTCTTTCACTTAATAAGCTTGACTTATGATTGACTAGCTATAATCGTCTGTCATTAATTATTCTATATACTCTTGAATAAATGCCTTTGTTAATATTAATGGCATGCCGTTTGTTTATATATATATATATATATATATATATATATATATATATATATATATCGTACGCGTGAGAATGATCGAATATAGAGCGAACGTCAGAAATAGCGTTTCCCTCCTTAAAGATTCGGACAATGGTGCAGCAAATTAACGGAAATATAAGGGGGCATGAATAAATGAAGAAATAAGGAACGTACGCAAAAAAAATTCATCAAAAATACTGAAAGTAGTTGAAAGTAATAAGTACAGCAGAAAAAAAAATCAATTGAAATGAACAGGGAAGATCGAATTATAGTAACAAAAAAATGACTTCAATGTAAACCCAAACAAAGCACTACTGCAAAATTATTATTCCTAGGAAAGCACCAAATGATTGTATATCAAAGCGTAGCCCACACAACTAGCCTCAGAACAATTTATTTATAGAATGTATCCGAAATAAAACAAAACAGGAAACCAATGTTTCTAAATCATTTTTCTGATCAGTCTGGCTAAAACACAATCAAGGCAAGAGCAAACTGCGCATGCCAAATTCAACGCCAATTGGGGCAACGCATTTGTGTGAATTTTTAACGTCAGTTGATGTAATACGGATTAGATATTTTTTATTTCCTTTATTATGTTTTATTTTGGGAATTCTTCTGTAGATGGGGGCAAGCGAAAAATAGTCAAAAAAGGCAGAATTCCGCCAAAATTCTGGCAGTGATTTTAAAATCGCCAAAAATGTTGAACACGTCTAAATTTGTTTGATGATTTTTCTTTCTTCTCGGCTAATGGAAAAGTACCTTTATTTTAAACTCAAATATACTTCAGAAGGAATCAGAAATATCGATTAATTAACATTTTTTAATTTTTAAAAGCATGAAACATTAGGAAAATAAGCAGAATCGTTTGAAATAATCAGTCGAAAGCGTGTTAAGCCTTACTCATATGGCGGTGAGGAAATGAAGATATTTGGCGGGAAAGTTAGACTTTAATCAATAAAAAAAGGAACTACTCAATTAATCGGAATAAATAGTAGCCAATGTTGTATTCT
>JAOUZG010048027.1:1286329-1304450 GCA_026289955.1 Argiope argentata
ATATATATATAATGACTTGTATTTACACTACGTCTAAAGATTATTGACGTCAAGTCAAATGATTTATCCAAATTATATGGCGCACAGTAGCCGGTTCAAAATTGTATCATTTTAAAATGAAATACGAGAGACAAAAAAATCTGGAATTTAAAATAATGAAATTATTTTAATGCCAAAATTTTACCACCATCATTAATAGAAATAATTACAAAAGAACATAACCACTTGAGATCTTTGAGATTAATCAGTGAATGTAGTACCAGATCATCGACTGTTTTCTTAAGCAGAGATTGCATCCAAAATTTAACTTGGAGGTAAATCTGGGTCATATATCAAATGAAGAAAGGTAGCAAATTCCATATATTTAGTTATTAAGTTTACATACTAATCCGCGATGTCCTGGTACAGTGTTAGAACGTCTTCCTCGCGATCTGGGCACCCTGGGTTAGAATCCCGGTCAGGGCATGGTTGTTCTTCTGTGTACTGTCTGTGCAGTGTATGAAGGTTTCCCCTTATGTAAAGGGGCTGTGCAAGCGAATGTGATGAGCGTGTAGCTAAGTTGTACTCTTGGCCCTATTTGGCGTTACTTCAAAAAACAAGAGACGCCAGTTAGGCTTAAAATCGTTGACGGTCGTCGGCACGCTTGTCCATGGCAAGTTCCATAAGTAACAACAGCACGTGCTTGTAAAAATTAATAATAAGATTGGGTTCAATGTTTGATATTATCTACTTTTTACATGCTAAACTAGTGAACCAAATTTTATTTTTCTATGTTCCTAATTTTTAAAAAAATTTTCCTCTTTATATACATGCGAAGCTACAGATAGTCAGATGCTTTACTCCTTGTCGGATATTAATCAAAATTTTTTGCGGTTCTACAATTTAAGGACTTAACTTGCGCATGAAATTCTATCTATTTATAGGGACCACGGTGACATGGTGGTAAGGTTTCACCTAGTGAGATAAAGGGTTGCAGGTTCGAAACCCGATTCCCCGAAGAACACTCATGTAAGACTATAAGACTAACAGTGCCATATTTCCTTTTTTACTCTATGGAATCCGATACTACAATGAAAATGACATGGTGTCAGGGAAATCTGAAATATAATGTTGTTTCTCACAGCACTTGCCATGGGCATGCTTGAAGAGATAGTCAGCAATTTAAGCCTAATCAGCGTCTCTTATTTTGAAGTAGCGCCAACTAGGGCCAAGAGTAGGACTTTTACTACTCGATCATCACATTTGTTTGCACGGCCCCTTTTTTCAAAGGGCACATTCACACTCCTTATAGATAGAACACAGAAGAACAACCATGCCCGAACCCAGGAATAGAACCAGAGGCGTCCATATCATAGGAAGACGTACTACCCCTGAACCAGGACACCGGCAATCTGAAATGTTTTCAAGAGAAAAGAAAATTTAATCCCCAAGTAAATTGTATTCGAATAAAGGTATTGCTTAGTGTGGCAATACCGCAGGTGTTTTTAGACAGCGGAGACCTGGTGTTAAGGGCTCGACTTCAGATCTGCAGGGTTTCAGTCTCTGGGCCCGATTCCATTGACGAATCCTCGAGTAAGAAAGTCTGATTGACATTAAATACATCAAGACCAAATGTCCTCCCGCAGTTGTAGTGTGAATTGGGGGGGGCAGCTCAAGTTTTGTCCTCGTTATCTAACCGTGGTTCAAAATTACGATGTCCTTCCTAAAGTAACCAGAAAGTTGCTTTACAACGGAACATAAATATAACTAAACAAAAACAATATATTTCTTTATAATTTGTATTTAATGTTCAGTTTATAATGACAACAAAACAGCTATACTTCCCATAATCCAATATTACTCAAAATTTCACAAAATTTCAAAAATTTGGATTTCATCTGTCTAATTCAAAGTATTTTTTTTTTGAGTTATTTTGTTCGGGGATAGACAGATCTAATTCTAACAACACATTTTTCGAACCCAATGTAATCTGAAGATTCGTCAAAATCTTGAACTTGAATTTTTGAAGACTCCAATAATTTGTCCGTCATTTGTACATGACGAGGTAAACAAACTACAATGTAACAAAAAAATGTATTTAAGATAAAAAAAAAGGGTATGGAATAGTTGTTAAAAAAAAGCACTGTACCGATCCAAAAAATCGACCTTTATTTTGAATAATTTTTAAACTTGAATAAGCTTTCGGAGTCTGAATTTCTCTTGCGGAAAAACTGCTTCGTGCACCGAGTTGTTTTTGAATGATTTAAGTTTGTATCAAAAGGCTTAAAAATGCCAAATAAACGAAAAATTGATATTGCTAATTCGTGCTTTTTAACTTATGCAAGAGTAAATAAAAATAGGTACTCACACAGAAAGGAATATACCAGAAAACTGCTTTCCTTAACTTAAAAAAACTGCTTATATTACTGATTCCAAAAAATTATTATATTATTTACTATTAGTATAATTATTATGTATCTAATTCGTGACTAAGGTTAAAGAAAAATCGCTAATGGCATACTAATTCTATCATTGGTCTTTTTACTTTGTCATAGAACCGGTTACAGTTAACTATTATTCTAAAAGAAATGATTTGTAATTAAACTGCAGTAATATTTTTATTCAGTAAAGCAATTATTATTTCAAAAGAAAAATAGATATTTAAGTTTTAAAAACCAGTGATAAAGGTCTCCCCGTAACTTTCTCGTATACTCCTTAATAAACATTTCAAAGAAGCCTTATGTGGCATTGACACACATAAGTTGCGAATTTTACGCAGATTCTAGCACCACAATCAGACGATCCGACAGATGTACAAATAAGGTCATTCTTTTTATATGTAATACAAAAATTTAAAAAAGGGCGTGTGGAAAGATTTTTCACGCTTAATCTCTGGCATAAGTTAGTGGATCCAAAAATCGAATCTGCATTTTAAACACATTTTTCTCAAGCAACTGAAAAAAAATTAATACAGCACTGCAGTCAAAGTTTCTCATACTAAATTTGATATAGTTAAATCATTGCGTTAACAAGCCGGCGTCCTGACACATAGGGCCTCTTTCCAGGCCAGGGCATGTTTGTTCTGCGTTCTATCTGTGATGGTGATGATGTTGTCGTGTCCGCTTTACAATGGAAGGAGGGCTGCAGTAGCTTCTGGGAGCATGGACCCCTGAGCACCCGAGGGCAGAAGTCTGACTTCTTGCTCATATGAAGATGACACACACTTATTACATTCGCTTGCACGGCCCCTTTTTATAAATGGGGCACAATCTCCCATCTCACAGATAGAACATCTATGCGGTGTGTAAATGTGCCTCCCTTTAAAAAAAGGGCTTCTTCTTGCGTACAGCTGACCACCCCGCCACCACTGAAAGTAGAAATATCGACATGATTTGTTGTGGCTGACCGTGGACTGTAGAAATGTCCATCCTTACATTGGCCAAATCAGTTGAATTGATATTCTCTTCGAGATAATTGGCTCCAAAGTGGTCAAATACTGACCACCTCCTCCTCTACAAACTTTCAAACAGTTGGCAAAAAACTGACCATTTTAGAGTCCTCCTCAGAGTCCTTGTAAAAAGGGGCTGTCCAAGCAAATGTGATAAGTATGTGTTATCTGTATATAAACTAGAAGTCAGACTTCTCCCCTCGGGTGCTCAGGGGTATTATCCATACCCTCAGAAGCTACTGCATCCCCCTTCTTTATAAAGTGAAGACATCATCGTCATTGGTTTTACATATTTCTGAAAGTACAGAAATATATAAACGCTGAAAGTCAGTGAAATCGTCATTGGTTTTGGCACAAGACAGGTGTCTCCATTACAAATGTTAGATTTATAAACCGAATTGTATCAATCCAACTCTCTTACTTTTACAATTACCGACGGATTTTCTCTGAATAGATTTTAATCAAAATGTAATAAAAATCGGCACATTTGGTATAACGATAAATGCGCCACATTTCAGTAGTCTAACTCAAACCGTTTTTGTCACAAAAAGATGGACACAGACAAATATTTTTGAAAAATATGTTTTTCGAAATTAGAGAAGTCCAAAACGTGGAGATTCTCAAAATTTGGATTTCGAATTTTTTGATGATTACTATTTTTTCTCTTTACTAAGTATGAAATAATGTGAAAATGAAATATTAAAAGAAGTAATTCAGCTGATATTAAATGCGTTTTTAATTAACTACAATAAAACTGTTAATATTGCTTTCATCAATAATTAACTATGACCCTTATAAAATATATAATGGCCACTGAAATGTTATAAAAATTTTAACCCTTTATCTACTGATGGTACTTATAAGTACCATTTAAATATAGATTTTATATTTTTGTAATATGAAAATTTTTGCCGATGGCAATCTAAAAAACATGGATTATGTAACCCAAATAGCAAGAAGTTAATATAAGCTAAAAGTAGGAACGAAAAATATTTACTTAAAAATTAAATTAATTAAGATATTTCTATAAATTAAAATTTTTATTGGGTTCTCTGGAATTATTCTCCAAGGAAAATTAACTACTGGAAAAATGTTGGAAAATTGATGACAACATATTTTCGTAAATAAAGGGTTAATTTATAGAATCAGCCGGCGTCATGACACAGAGGTAGCGCGTCTTCCTCGTGATCTGTGTGTCCCGAGTTCGAGTCCCGGTTCAGACATGGTTGTTCTTCTGTGTTCTATATGGAAGGTGTGGGAATGCGCCTCCCTGTAAAAAGGGGCTGTGCAATCGAATGTGATGAGTGAGGAGCTAAATCATACTTTTGGCCCTAATTGGCGCTACTTCAAAAACAAGAGACGCTCATTCGGCTTAAATTCGCTTATGGCCGTCAGCATGCTTGTCCATGGCAAGTGCTATTAGCAACAACAACAAGTTATAAAATGACAAATTAGAGCATTTCATAACTATTAAAGTCAAGGCAGTTATATAAGAATTTCTGTATTTTGGCGTTCATTATGACCAGAAAGTCTGATTTGAGAAACGATCCAATTAGCGTGTATTTAAAAATTCAAAATGAAAGCTATATTAGTGATTAATAACGGATAATGGAAATATTAACGAATACTTCTTTTAAGTGTTTCACATTTGTTTTCTTTGAATGCTCGGTATCAATGCTGTAAGGATAGGAGTGCTCATTATTATAAAAATAAAATTTATTTCTACGTAATAACACAACAGTATAAATCCATCCCACGAGCTACGCCTGGTCTTGTGCCGACGATCGGGAGAAAGAGTAGAGTAGTGAATGTTGATTGATTCTGATTGGATATTAATCTGGTTTTTTATTATGATTTGCTTTGCGATTAAAATTACGATGAAAGATAATAGTTTCTTGTTACGTCGCACCAGACCAGGATCAGCTCGTAGGTTACATTGATTTGTATTCACTACAATGCCATGAATTTAATTGTTTTAAAAAACAGAGTGAAATTTAAACACTTTAAATTGGCGCCTCATCAGGTCCATTCAGTATCAGACGCAGGAAACACTGCAACCGTGACTCTAATTAAAATTTTCTCTTACAAGTGATCTAGTTCAAGATTATGTTCCCACTCGAAATTTGTTTGTGCAGAGCACACTTCGTATACTATTCTTCAGCCATTAATTATTCTCGCCGAAAACAATACCCCTCAGTTGCTCCGATAAACGTTAACAAACCCCTTTGGATGTTTTCCCGAGATTTATCCATCCGGTTTGGGGGAAGGGGGAGGGAAGGGTAACGGAAAAGGCATTTTCAGCATCTGGCGCGCTCGACAAACATTTCAGACTTTAAATACATCTCCTCGTTTTCTAAAAGACCCCAGTGAAACAAAGACGACTGAGTTTTCCGCCATTTCATAAGGTGCGCCGCTAAAAGGACGGAAAGGCTTCGCTTTAATGACTTGGGGGACTCCTCCACGTTTTGTGGAGGAGTCTAGTTGCTGAAATCGATCTGGACAAAGCGTGATATAGTTTAATGATGAGAAGGAAATCTTCTTGTTCAAGTTTGCAAATTATTAAAACTTAAAAACTAGTATGGTTTAAGATGATTTTTTGAAAACAGAACTTGATAAATCCTACAATGCCAAAAGCTCTGGAATCAAGAACAAATATTAAATATTCAATAAAGATAGAAAAATTTTATGCTACGAAAGTGATAATAATAATCTGATGCGAATTTCCCTGCTATAATAGTCCCACTATTGAAAATAGAGATTTTAACAAAAGTCTAATAAGAATCCTTAATTATCTTGCTGACAATTTGTCTTGATTACTTTGATGACTTGATTATAAATATGTATAAATATGTACTTGATTATAAATATGTATATCCTCCATTATATATAGATAAATTCCTCCATTATATTATAGAAAAATTCCTCCATTATATTAGAGATTTATCAGAAGTTCCTAATGGAAATCCTTAATTATCTTGGGAACTTAATTACTAATCTGTATTGAATTCCTCTATTATCTTAGTCCTATAGTTCAAAAGAGAGATTTATCAGAAATTTCTAATGGGAATCCTTAATTATCTTGGCAACTTGGCTCTAATTTAAATTAAATTTCCCTGCTGTGTTAGTTCTAAAGTTGAAAAAGAGAGATTCACAGAATTTTTTAATTGGTCTATTTATTTACCTAAGTGACAGATACAGCAATTTTGACAAAAAAATTAAGATTATAAAGGGTGTACGAGTCATGGCTCTATTTCCTATAGGAACCGAGATCTGAGGATTCTTCTAGAGAACTCTAATTCTCTCTTCTAGAGAATCAAACTAAATATTGAACATTCATTGGCTGTGAACTGCAGACGCCGAGCGCATTTTTAGTTTTGCCATTTAATCGTGCATTGCCATTTGTTTATGTAAATGATTTTTCATTGGTTGTCTTCGTGTATATTTTGATTATATACTTTTGTAATATTCATGGAATAAAAAGTATTTTTCCAAGATATTCCAAGATTTCAATCTAAAGGAACCTATTTCCACCAAACTAATTTCCTTACAATTAATTATAATGATTATACATAAAAACTTATAGAAACAATAATAAGAGTGGTACTCTACACAAAGATATATGTATACACTATATATAAAATGCCCGCTTTATTCATGCCCTGATAGTTGCTTTATAAACCATTAAAGACAGTAATATAGTTCTGAATTTAAAAGTAATAAAATAAAAAATAAGTAATAAATAAAAAAAGAACTCTAAATTTTAATACCAACAGGTCATCATTAGACACAGTTAATAGAATATTTTTAATTTGTTGATAATTTAAAAATTATCATATCAGAGATAACTATAGTTCTTTTTTATTCAATTTAAAATTTTGTTCCTTAAAAAATTATGAGATTTCCGCAGGTCGACTATCAAAGGTGACTGAGATATACCTTCAAATTTCCTTTTCTCCAAACAATCAACTCTTGCTTCGAGTTTCAAAATGCTTGATATTAAAATTATTTGAAATAACTTAAATGGTGGTTTTCAAACTACTGAAGATAATTTTTACTAAAAAAAGGGAAGCCTACTTAGCAATTACTATATTAACTTTGAAAATATTTTAAGAATCATGTCCAATGAATTCTAGGATATGTTAAAATACATACTAAAATGCATGAATATATAAATGAATATATAATTCTATATGAATACATTTATATATTCATATAGATTATCTGAAATTATAATATTTTTTTTCATTTTGAAGTCACATCCTTTATCTGATTTACTATTAATTATCATCAACAATCCACATAATATAATTAAAACACAGTAGCAGTGGTCTCCCCAAAACTTTCTAGCATTCTCTCTAAAGAACGACTTACGTGAGATAAGGGCGTATACTAATTACGAAATATAAACTTTTGGCGTACATTTGGCATTTTCACTGAATCTAGAGTGTCATTTTTGGGCAATCTTTTTTTGACGATTAATCTCTGTCATGCGTTAATAGTATCCAAAATCTGTATTTTAGAAAGTTTCCTTCAACAAAATAAAAAAAATGACTGAAAATTGCAGTTGTACTCCCAAAATTTCCTTACAAAATTTGAAATATTTAAGTCACAGTGTTTTTGAATGAACGCGTTTAAATGTTTCTGAAAATACGGACTGACAGACAGTCAATCTTGTGTAACTCAGATTCCCAATTTTACAGGCGTGTACACTGTAAATGTTAAATCTATGAACCGAATTTTATCCATCTAGTTCTCATCTTTGCATAATCATCATGTTAACTCATGTGCGAGCAGCTATACAGATAGTTTCTCTAAACAAATTTTACTGAACATTTGGTATAAATCTACAAATTCGGTGTGAAAACTGTATACCAAACTTCAACTGTCTAGCTCAAAGAGATTTTGAGTTATCTTTATCACAAACAGACAGACGGATGGATATTTTCCCAAAATGTGGTTTTTGAACTCCGGGAGGTCTGGATCTCTCGATCGAGGTTCGAATTTTTTTGGTGATTACTATACTTCCTGTATAGTACGTGAACGAGAAAGTAATATTGTATGAAACCTCACCAATATCTTCAATAGACTATGTAACACGTTTCGTTAAAAATCCGCGCAATTGTTACATCTAATGAATAAAAAAAGTTACATTGTTTCTTAACTAGCTCTCTTTAAAAAAACACATTTCAAACACGAGAGAGTTATAAAATTACACTTCTTGATTAAAGTGAGTAAAAATGTTAACCATTTTCGAAGAAAGAGAGAGAATTCGCGTTAATGGCTTTGTCTTTCTTTTGCCTTGTCGAGTGAAGAGCTCTAGAATCGATCCACAGAAGGAGCGATAATGTTTCAGTAATGAAAACAGACTCTGCATGTGAGCATACCAGAATTTATCGATACATTTTTGAGATTTCATTGTAAGATTCTGTTTCAATTTTGTTGACTTTGTTGCAGATTTTCTTACAAATTTGCTTGAAATTTTTATTGCTTTCATCGTCTAACTGATTGTCTGAGATATATAGGTTGCATTAATTAAATAATGTCAATTAATTTTAATGGGCTCTATTCACAAAAAAAGGATGTTTTCAAGTTATACTTGCATACTAAATTAGTATTTTGAATTCTCAGAACGTATTCAAATAAAATTAACTGGAATGATCGGTATACTGATACACTGGGGCTGTGAAATGCGAGAAACTTTGTCGGCCTCTAGAAGAGTATTGAACTTACTTAATTTAAGCGAGGAGATTGCCTTTTTAAAAAAATTTTACAAGATGTAATAGTTCATTCATGGTACGCTAATCAAATATTTCCGAAACCCATCAAAGTAGACTTTATTATCCTCCAAGTGGTCTAGTGTAGAAAACAAGTCATATTATTTTCTAAGTAGTCAAAAGGAAAGCTAACATTGATCATATTGTCTTCCAAGTGATCAAGAGAATATAACACTGTTCGCAAGTGATCAAATGTAGATAAGATTACTCGTATTATCCTCCAAGTGATCTAGGGTAAATAAGATTCCTCATATTATCTTCCATGTTATCCAGTGCAGATAATATTGCTCGTATTATCCTCCAAAATGTCTAATAACGAAAAAATTGCTTTTATTATCCTCCGAATGATCTAAAGTAAATAAGATTACTCGTCTTATAATCCGAGTTATCTAATGTAGATAGGATTGCTAGCATTATCCTCCAAGTTTTCTAATGAAGATAAAACTGATCTTATTAATCTGAAAGTGATCTAATGTAAAAAATATCACTCGTATTATCCTCCAAGTTATCTAGCGTAGATAATATTGCTAGTATTATCCTCCAAGTTGACTAGTCAATACGAAACTGCTCTTATTATCCGTCAAGGGTTCTAAGGTAATTAAGATTGCTCGTATTATCATCAAAGCTATTTAGTATATATAAGATTGTTCGCATTATCCTCCAATTATCTAGTGCAGATAAATCTGCTCCTATTATCCTCCAAGTTATCTAGTGCAGATAAAACTGATCCTATTATCCACCAAAAAATCTAATGTAAATAAGATTACTCGTATTATCCTCATAGTGATTTAGTGCAAAATAGGATTTCTCGTAGTATCTTCCAAGTAATCTAATGAAAATAAAATTTCTCGTACTATCATCAAGGTGATCTAATGTAGATAATATTTCTCGCATTATCCTTCGAGATGCCTAGTGAAAATAAAACTGCTATTATTGTCCTCCAAGTGATCTAAACTAAAAAGGGTTTGCTCGTATTATCCTCCTCTAGGGTAGATAATATTGCTCGTATAGTCCTCCAATCTGTCTAGAGAAGATAAAACTGTTATAATTATCCTACAAGTGGGCAAGTCCATATCATTAGACGTATTATCAGGCCAATATAGATTGGTGAAATGTAGATAACAGTCTTATTATCTTCAGACTAATTAATGTTGGTTAGAAATGAACAATAAAATTGATATGATTTAATGTCATTTAATGGGTTTATTAAAAAATAATAAAGTATTATATCACAATAAATTCTGAAATTACCATTTAGTAATACATAATTATTTATTTTAACAAATTTATACGTTAAAAAATAGGAAAATCAACGGATCAGTAACAAAGGCCCATGAATTATAAAGTAAAAATGGAAAAATTTTACTAAGATAGTTTATTATTTAATATTTTTCATCACTAACCGTTTGTCTTCTATCAACAAATCCTTGAGAGAGAAAAAATCTCAAAAACTCCATTTCTTATAGAGAAAACCCTTGGAATGATTAAAATAAAACTAATAATTTGTCTGTGAAGAGCTGGTTACCAAAAACGGTTTATTTAATTCTTTAAAACAAATCACTTGTATGTACGTTTCATTTCCGATATTTTACCTCGCCCAAACAAAGAGTCACTGAAGACAATGTTTTTACAAATTTCTTGGAACTTTTTCACCCCATACCTACAACACTATCGAACCCTAACTAATCGAAACTCAAGCATTCCGCTCACGTATCTTTCCAAATCACTTCTCCGTGAACCCCCAGAACAACCCCTGCTTCTTTTCCCAACATGGATTCGCTGCATTCCCAATCCTTGTGTATTGCACTAATGAACTAACAATACAGAAGAAGAGATGCCGCGTAAAATATGTGGCCCCTCAGAGATGCCGATTTAAGGGATGGATCGACACTTTCCGGCTTTGCATGGATGTCCCGAGCTTTAATTCGGTCGTTTCGGCAGGAGAGGGATTGTTCGGGGGGATTCTAAAGCCTAAAGGTAAATGGAACTCCCCAAACAATTAACAGAAAGCAGGAATGAGACAGCTTGTAAATAATTGGAAATTTTATTCGAGAAACAGATGCAAAATTATGGGACACCCAATTTCATCAAGTAAGTGATATATTTTTCCTGACCAAAGATTGGATAATTTTTAGACAGCCTTCATATACTTCGAGGCACAATTACTATTTCCAAAGAGAATCTATTCAATTGATACTGTCTATAAATTGAATTTTTTCTGCATTATCTTCGGCCAAGGATAATTCAGAAGTATTGGATATGTTATCTTCTGATTCTAGCAGAATTTCCTAACTGTCTGGAGCAGGCAATAGCATACCACGAATTTCTTCTTCTAATAAGGATCTATTTATCATTAAACTAATAAAAAAGCTACTATTATTAACTAGAATTGAAACAAGAATTACTTTTTACACAAAATTCTCAGGATAATTTCAAAATTGAGACGCTTTTCAAAGGGAAATCCCCTCAAAACACTTCCTAAAGTTTTTCCATTGCTTATTAATTCATATCATTCCACATAGTCTAAAGAGAAAAGTTGAAAGGAATTTCCTCGAACAACTGGAAGGAACTCCCTACTGATTCTAAACATTTATGTCTAGACTTTATGTCACCATTCGTCGTTTCTAATAACTAAACACAGGGTGTAAACAAGTTTCCAAAGTTACAAGTTTCTACCGATATATAATTACTTTTATAAATGCACACATACCTGTATTTATAATATATATTAATAATAAATATATTTTCATTTAATAATATATCTATCCTTCATATCACAAAAGGGAAAATTCTGTTTCTTCTTTTAAAATTTATTTATTTTAGCATAAAAGTGTAGAAGGATTAAAATAGTATGTATCCTAATATTTAAATAGATTTCTATAGAAAGACTATCTACTGCGATGGTTCTTTCTTCAAAATTTCTTCAGTTCTTCACCGATCATGGGTCCTGGAGCCCATAAACACCCTTCGTTCAAAAGTTTATATTATGTTGTACTATATCATACGTTATGTTATATTATCTCATTAACAGTATAACTAAAAAAATGTTTGGTATTTAACATACCAACAAAATTACTTTAACATTAATTTAATTAACAACAATTTTAAATGAATTGGGACATGTTATGAGAAATGTAAAAATCCCGGACTAGTTTGTAAATGGTCCATCTAGCTCAAATTAAGGTGGAAACAGGAGGGGTTGAAATTTTAATTTCGCAATAACTTTCTCAAAATGGAAGATACATAAATAAATCCAATTAGCCAAATTAGTATCTTATTAAGAGGAGCAACTTATGTTTCAAAGTTTTCCAACAACTGTGTTATCTTAGAAGTTAAGAGCTGAACAGTGATTCTCACGTGTTTTATTTTGACTGTTTCTAATATCAACATTTTTTTTTTTGTAATTCAAATGTAAAGGTACCTTAGCCTTTTAACTTGCCGAGGTTAATAGTAAGTTTGATAAATATTGTTATCAGTGGCACTTGCCATAGACAAGCTTCGTCAAGGTGTCAATGGGTTTTAAGCCGAAGAGAGCGTCTCTTGTTTTGAATTAGGACAACTAGGACCCAGAGTGCGACTTAGCTACTCTCTCATCACAATCGCTTGCACAGACCCTTTTTTACAAGGGGTCACATTCATACATCTTGCAGATAGAACACAGAAGAACAACCATGTTCGAACCGCGACTTGAACTGGGGATACTCAGGTAGACGCGTTGCCCCTATGTCAAGACGCCGACAATATTGATAAATAGTTGTATTTATCCAAACAATTTAGTTATAATTTTTATAAATAGTTTTATTTATCCAAAAAAAACCTTTAATTGTAATTTTGATAAGTAGTTATATTTATTTAAAAAAGTAATTGGATTTTTGACAAATAATTGTATTTATCAAAAAATTAAATTTTAATTTTGATAAATAGTTGTATTTATCAAAAAAATAAATTGTAGCTTTGATAAATAATTGTATTTATCAAACTTTTTTAATTTAATAAATAGTTGTATCCGTCAAAAAAATGTGATTTTTATAAATAATTGTATTTATCAAAAAAAATTAATTGTAATTTTGATTAATAGTTGTAGTTCTGATTAAATATGTTTCAATCCATACAAAAAAATGACCTTCACAAAATGACAAATTGGATATACTAGTGTAGCAACAATGTAATAGACATATAATTTTTAATTTTATTGCAAAATCAAATGACTTTTGAATCGAAATGGACCCAAATACATTAAGAGGGAGACAATTGTACCATTTCAGTCATGTTCGTATCTAACCCAGTCAACAATTTTCCGTGAATCCCCTCCCCCTTTCCCCCTCAGCATCTTTTCGCAGCGCAGATTCGCTGCATCCCTAATCATTGTGTATTGCGTCTAATGAACCAACAATACACAACAAGGAGAGCGACGCATCGGACCTCCCCTGCAGGGATGTGGATGCAGTGGCTGAGTCGACACTTTCTGGACGTTCGCTGCATGTCTCCGGTCTTAATTCGGTTGTTTGGCCGTGCCTCCGGGTGAGGAGAGAGTTGTTCCAAAGGAAAAGGCAGATGGCAGTCCCCGAACAATTACTGGAGGACTGGAATGTGATAGCGTGGAATGTGGATAATGCTCTGACCTTGAATAGGGTTCCTTGTTTAGGATGCTAACAATCCCGTAACATGCTCATTAAATGATTACGATATTTGTTTCTATTTTCCTTGCAAATGAAAGGAGATGTTTTCGGACATTTTCCATTGAGTTTGATTTCCATTCAGATTTTGTCGAGTTCCATTCGGAGTTTTTAACCGATTTCTATCACTGTTTAACGAAAAAAAAATCATCAGTCAACAAGATATCCAAATCAGTTTGCATTTTTTAAAGAAAATCATGAGGTAGGCATACTTTAACCCTATGTATGGGTTTTAGACTATTCAAGAGTAGTAATAGAATGTCAATAATTGAAATAAATATTAATAATATATGAAAAACTGCATTTAATAGCATAAATTTAAACACATTCTTAAAAAAAACTTCAAACTGGTTACATTAAAACCTATTACTCTCCTCCGAACAAAACATATACAAAAATAAACCAAATAATTTTCTTTAGCGAATGGAGAGAAAACAATATCACAAAAATATAAAACCTGTAAAAAATAGTGTCAGAAAAGATCTGAAATTCTGGGTATTTTCGGGTCACGAGGGGTCAATATTTTTTCAAGAAAGTCAGATCTCTCACAGAAAAAAAAACTCCTTAGTTTAAATTTCTGCCCGAGGAGACACTTCAGAAATTCTTGAGGTCGGATTTATCATCTCTTCTTTTTGTTTCTTTTTTTATTCTTTCTCAATTAAACTTAATATTTATTTCAAATTTGGTTAAGTTTATCTGCGTTTTAGTGGTAACAGCATTAGTTCTCTCTGAATACAATGCATCTTTTATTGGTTTGGTTCAGAATTAATTTACTTTTAATTCAATCACGTAATGATTGCATTTCTGATTGATTTCGTAAACCTATTTTGAAATTTGTTCCTCTCATATTTTTTTAACAGTTAAAAGTCATTTTTGTTTTACAGAATCAATTTGATGAAAACAATTCAAATTTGTTATCAGAAAAAACTATCAGTCATCAAATTTGTCTACTAGGATTTTCCCGATTTCTAATTGTTCATAAATAGAATCATTTTAATCTTTCACACTTGGATGGCGATCTACACTCACCCTTCAAGACGGTGCATATTTTTGACATTTTATTTATTTACTTATTTAATTTTAATCAATAAAATGCCTACATAATGGTAAGAAAATGCAAATTATTCAAACAAGAGAATTCAAAACAATTTTATATTATGTATATATATATATATATATATATAAATAAATAAATATATAAATATATATCGAAAAAGTAAGGAAGACTTATAAGGTGAATAATTATGGAAAGAATTACTTTTCTAAGTGAAAAGAGTTAATATTTATAATAAGCGTTTTACAAATCAACTTCAGAAAGTTGTCTGTTACGATTTTTATCACTTCCCTGTTTATAAGAGTCAAAAATATGTTTAATTTCCGACTCTTTAGTAATAATTTCTAGATTTTATTTTATAATAATTATCAACGAAATTTATAATAATTATCAACGAATTCAATCTTTTAAAGCTATGAAAAAATTGATAAAATAGCTTTTATACTTTTTTTTTCTTTTCGTAAGTAGATTTCCCAAAAATCAAAGAATGCTGTTACAAGTGGGTGAGCGCCGCGATAGGACGACGAAGTTGGCGATTTTTGACGAGGAGCTTCGCTCCAGCCGGGTTGGGTTGGTGAAATAAAAAGTCTGGCAGCCTCTGGATCGTACATGAAGCTTCGCGTGATTTTGGACACGTGATTTCTCGGGTATATAAGGGAAGGGTTGCCGTAGTTTTCCTCTCGGAAAAGAAGCGTGTCTCTGGACTAGCGGATTACTTTTCTCGCTTGTTATTACTGAGCTGTGTTTACGTTTGGTGTTAATTCGGCACAATTGAGCTCGCTGTGATTTACTGTTTACTGTCCTATTCGATAGCTGTTTTGCAGTCTGTTTTTATTGTGCGTAAGGCTTGCATTTACTCTGTAAGTGACTGTTGACTGCTGGGTTGTTTTTATCTGAAGTTTTCCTTTCTTAAGTCATCCTGTAAATATCTTTAAATAGCTGTAAATAAATTTGTTTGTGCTGTCTTCAAATAAAGTCCATTCAATCCGAACCCGCTAAGCTAAAAACGTAACAATATTTTAAAAATACCAGCCATAATTTGAATTTAAGAATAAAAATTACTGAACCACCAGGCTTTTATGATGGTAATAAGATATATTTCTCTTTTATATTTCTTAACAATATTTTAAAAATATTTATTTTATTCGAAATCTATGCAGTTTCAGAAAATCTTGAACTCTACAATATTTATGTAAAAGCAAAATTCCATTTATGATCATGCCAAAATAAGCTATGATAAGATCTACTTAAGATCTATTCAATAGTTCGATTGCAGAAATAATTTGAATTTAAGTATAAAAATTACTGAATTACTGAATTTTTAAGTAGATAATAAAATATAATTCTCTGTCACATTTCTTGAACATATTTTTAAAACCTTTATTCTATTCGAATTTTATATTTTTATATACCCTAAGAAAATCTTGTATTCTAAAACATTTTTATAAAAGCAAAATTCTTTTTATAATCTCATTTAATGCAAAAAAAACAACGATAATATCTATTTAAGAACTACAGAGCAGTTTCATTTCGGTAATAATTCGAGTTTAAGTATAAAAAATTACTGATTTTTTTTGTATCGATACTAAAATTTATTTATCTTCTACATTTCCTACCAGTATTTTTAAAACCTTCATTCTATTCGAACTTTATGTAATTTAAGAAAATCTGGTATTCTAAAACATTTTTATAAAAGCAAAATTCTTTTTATCATCCATTTTAATACCGAAAAAAAAACTATGATAACATCTACTTAAGAGTTACAAAAGAAAAAAATGCCTGCTTTTAAAAACACCATTTCCATAAAATATTTAAACTTTCTTTTCTCCAAAAAAGGCTTAGCTACTGCAGTAAATCGAATACAGGAACCATTCCATTAAATATTAAAAGTAACAAATTTTAAAAGAGAAGGAAAGTAAGAAAAAAAACTACTACTATGGCTTCCTTTTCCCGCGCATTATAGCAGCGAGACACGCCATGTCATCATCCGGACCGATTCTCAAGCAGCTGAGCCGTCTCACTCTTAGAACAGAAGGGAGACAAAGTCATTAGCGTTCAGCATTTCCGTCGGATGAGAGCATCTGTAATGCAGTTCTCTCGTATTGTTTACTCGATTCCCTTTTAAAACGAGGACATATTTAAATCTAAATATTTGTTGAAAGGAAAATGTTTTTTTTTCTTCTTTGTCTTCGTCTTTGAAAATGATATGATACAGCTAACAGTATTTTTGGAACAATTCAGTCAACGCATGATAGTTTTTTTCTTTGTTATATGAATTTATTTTCTTTAAAAATTCCTTTTCATGTTCATGGTGTTTTTGCTTTTTTTAGTGTATTTTGTCGTCTATTTTATTTCAATTTTCACTCAATACTATTGAATTCATAAAAGACTTATTCTTTTATCGGTTGTTATTTTTATTTATGAAAAGGAATTGAAGGAAATAAATAATTATTGTTTCAAAATAGCGTGTCATTTTCAACGATATACAATTTAGACATGGGCAGAATAAGGATAAATCGGTATTAGTTATAAAGGAGAATTTCTGTTTGACTATTAGCTCCCACAAATCAGTTTAATCTACAGTCATCAAATTTTAAGTTCATATAGTTTGGAGGATAACTATGCACACCTTGGGGCAATTCATAAATTTTCTTTAAAAATTCTTTTCCATGTACAATGACATGTTTTCTAAGTGCATTTTGCGGATTTTCCATTATATATATATATATATATATATATATATATAAGAAACAATTTTAAAAGAGGTATATAATAAATTGCCATTTTCATTATTAATTAGAAAGATACACAGATTCTTATTTTCTTACTTGTTCTTTTGCAAATATTGATTTGTTTTTTATTGTATTTAGTATTTTGTTATATATTTTTTTCTTTAATCCAGAATTTTATTTGTGAGTTTTGTCGTTTTTTTTTCTAATTGTCATTTGTTTTTTTATGCTAAAAATGATGCCTCACTTTTATTTTAAAATTTGGAATTTTTCGGGTCATAAGTTAATTTTTAGAAAATAGTCTAATTCTTTAAAGAAAAAAATTCCACTTTTTATTGGAATCCTTGCTTGATGGTGACCCTTCAGAAAGTCATCAGGCCGGATTTCTTCTTTTTTCAATTACATATTTGTTTTTATTCATATATATATATATATATATATATATATATATATATATATAT
>JAOUZG010048027.1:1304550-1320527 GCA_026289955.1 Argiope argentata
TATATATATATATATATATATATATATATATATATATATATATATACGTTTTATTTATCCAATCAAGTTCAAGAACATATTTTTCATTTTGTAGTCGATGACATTTGATGTGAATACAGTTTTTTAAAATATTATTTCATTAATTTTTTATCAATGAATTAAATTAATTCTAACCAAAAATCTTCATTTCCCAGCCGGCAAATATGTCACAAATTCAGTCTGTTTTTCCCCACGCTAATGATGTTAGACTAAGCATGTTTTCGGCCGATTATTTAGAAGATTCTGCACAATTTCATATCGGCTGATGCAAATTAAACATTGTTAATGAATCAATTTTTCCGATTCATTTTGAAGTACTTTCGAATTAAAATAATACAGATTAAAGTGAATTAGAAATTCCTTTCGTGGCCGAAGTAAAAGGAAACACTTTTGAATTTTAAAAGGCTTAATTTATTTACAGGCTAGAAATAACAAGGTACGTCTATCCGCAGCACAGCCCAAAAATGAAAAGGGAAAAGAGGTATAGGAATATTTTCCTGACGATTATATAGCATGACATTCTGATAGGGAATTCCCTAGTCGTGTCGATTTAGGTAAGGGGAAAATAGGTATTTTTTAAAAAGATATTGTTTAGATCGAAAGATTTTTATTCCTTCACTCGGAGAACGAGTACCTTCCGCCTTTTTAAGCAACTCCTCGCACAACAATATTTTTTTAAAAAAAAAAAGGGGGAATTCGATTAGGAAATAAGAGAACATTTTAGAATTAAGTTAATATGGATTAAAACGAAGATAAAAACTAGAAAATTAAACAGTAATTAATTGAAATTTAGAAATATCATTACATATTATGTGAATATATAGGTTCGAAAAATATTTTTTACAGAAATTATGAATTTCAATTTTTGAAAAAGATGTTTAACTGAAATTAAAAGCAATCATATTCTCATTGGAAAAGCTGGTTGATAAAGATGGCTAGTTTATAATAAAAGGAAAACATATGGGTTTTTTTCAAAATAAATGAATGGTCATTTGAAAAATTTAGATCCCATTTAGCCCTAAATATATAAACCAGGATTAGGCTTCACTTTTAATATCAATAATTTCATGATAAAAACATGCCTTTTTTTTCGACTGCTTACATTTTTTTCCAAATCAAATTCTTTAATCATTTCACGTGCAGTTAAGATGGAACAAAAAAAATATTGTTTCGGTTCCAATATTTTTACGAGTTTGATTTCTGAAATTCAATAAACAAGAGTATATGGATCAAACGAGAAAGAATATTACTTTAAAGATTGGATATTTAATCCTTAAATAAAACGTATGAGATCACAAGCATTTGGATATTCTAAATCTCCTTAAAACACCGAGCAGGAAGAAAACACAATCTTTTTGAAAGCACGACTAAACGATGCACTTGAGAAATTCAGATTATATTTGCATTCTTTATTATAATTCTATTGCTGGTTTTGGCAACAGCTTTCGAGCACGATTAATAAATATCAGATCGTCTTATGCGAATAGTTTATGTAAAGAAAATGTTTGATTAACTTAGTTTAAATGACAATGGATTTAAACTTTGTAAACATTCGTAACCTTACAGGTATGTCAAAATATTTACAGAATGTTCTGAAATGTTTGTTTTCAATTATCTACCAAACCTTATTTTTAAAAATATATATCATTTTGAATGGGAAACATATAAATTGATCCAAACTATTGCTTAAATAAGCATCGACTGAAAAAATAAAAAAAAATGTTATATAAATCCTATAAACAAACATAAAAGAGTAAGCAAAATGCTCTTATAAATTTTATACTCTTTTAAAGAAAGAGTAAATAACGACATTGAAACGTTATTTGCATAAAAATAATATTATGGAGAATTAGTTGTTTTTAGAATCAAAAACTTTTAATTCAAAATTTAGTCGACGATAGTCGTTAGCTTAAAATCATCTGTAATAATTATTACATTAAAGCAAACCTCACAAAAGCTGATTACTCTACAAGGGATTTATTCTATCGCACCAACAATCATTTTGCAAAAAATTATCTTTAACTACTTGATTTTTTTCTTCACTAATTAGTAACATATTTCATTTTGAAGATGTAGTATCTAAATAATTCAGTAAATAATTCGTAGAATATTTAAAGTATTCTTACTAAAAATTATAATGTCCAAAATTATTTAATTTCTATTTATAAATTTGAAAATCGATAATCCGATGGTCATATGAACGTTTATTAAGGGATTAATATTACATGATGATATACCCAGCTTTAGAAGCTCAGAATTTACATAAATAAATAGAAAATAATAGAAAATAACAGTTCAAAAAGATAACTGCGTTTAATTTAGCTATATGGCCGGGATAGCCTGTTTGTAGAGCGTTGGACTCGCACTCCTTAGGTTACGAGGTCGAAGCTCACCGGCCAAAAGTTTCCCCGAGTGTGTGGCGGCTAGCGCTCGTTAAATCTGTTCGTGTTCACAAAGTTCTCTATTTCCAGAGTAATACCCCTGGGTCAGAGGTGATCGTTCTCTGGTCCAGGTGTATGAATGAAGTCCGCCCCCTAAAAAGGTTTGTGGCGTGCGTGTAGCTAACTAGTACTCTTGGACTTAGATGGCGCTACTTGTAAAACAAGATACGCATATCTCCGGCTTAAAATCTGCTGATCGTATCAGCGGGGCTTGTTCATGGTAATTGGCATAAGTAACAACAATATAGCTACATTAACATCTAGTTTTAAAGCAAGCCCGGACTAAATTGGAATAAATCTCGTAATTTTGAAGCATGCTCAGTTAACAAGGACAATATCTGAGCTGGCACTCTCTCTTTAAACTGCCACACCACACGGGCGGAAAAATATTTGGCCCTGATGTATTTAACATGCTCCAGACTTTCTTACACGACGATTTGTAGATGGAATCGGGTGCCGAACCTCAAATCTTGTAGTTCTAAAGCCGATACCTTAACACCAGGTCACCTCAGGCTAAAGACAACAGAGATGTTGCCACATTAAGCGATATTTTTATTCAAATGCAATTTCTTCTGCGTTGAATTTTCTTTTCTCCTGAAAATATTTCAGATTTACTTTATACAATGTCATTTTCGTTTTATGAATGGACCACATAAGGTAAAAATGAAATATGGCACAGAAGGTATGGTATAGAATCTCATTTCCTTTCATTTTCTCTGGTTCTCCCGTCAATCGTGGGCTCGACCTATAAATATTCGATTAATAAAGCAAGAGATTTATACATCGTCTCGCTAGATGGATCGCTCACCTCTTCCAAACTGTTAGAAATCTATTTCTGGTATTCTAGTAATTTAAATAAAAGAGAATATCATTCTTCTAAGACGAATATGGGCACAGTGGTGGAGCTTTCAATATTTTTATGTAGATCATATCAGATATTACAGATTTGTATGGATAAGATCAACATAATAGATTACAGATCTCTCAGAGAGAGACGAATCCGTAAATCAGATAATGATTCTTGATCGTTACTGTTATAAACAGTCTTAAACAATGAAATTCCGACTTTCAAAATGCAACCAATTAAAAGGAAGAAGAATATTTTCGAGAGACATATTAGAGTGTCAGTAATTATAACAAACAGTAATATAGACATATTAGAGTATCAGTAATTATTAACTAGATATATTATCAGCAATGCAATTTCTTAATACAGCAAAAAAATATATATCAAAAAAAATTTTAAGTTATAATTGATTATTATATATATTCATCATTTGTTAAGCTTATCATATTGACAAACAGGAGGCACTATTTGCATTGCTTAGTCATTGAAAAAGCATGCAGCATGTCGAAACTTAAGGGTGTTTCAAGATGTAAGAAAAAAGTTGATCTCAAAATTCAATCTTAATAAACGTCAAACAAATACCAGCAAATAAAACTGTATATAACGCGAAAGAGGATTATATTCAGTAAAAAAATATTTTAAGCTGTTTAGAATCATTATATTTATGATAAAGGATTCTAAACAAAAACCATTGAAAGAAGTTACTAGATAAATATAAGTAATATTTTATTATAATCAAATTGTAATAAATATTCTACTATGCCATAAAAAGTGTAATAATAAATAGAATACTAACCATAGCCGTATCAACGTTTTGATTGTTATAGTTTTGTATTTTACCTACTATTATTAATATTACCGAATAACAACTAAGTGACCCCTGCTTCTACAAAGGGATATCTATTAAAATAGAACGTCCCTAAGAAAGTAAATAAAGAACATAAATTATTCAGAGATGTAATAGACCCTCTACTAATGTCATATGCTCAAAACACTACAAAAAGGGGTGCGACTCGTCAGAGTTGAAGGGACTGTAAACTAGTACCAGTCTAAAATATTTCTGCGTTAGACTTTCGAAGTTTTATAATAAATGGAGCCACGTGGTTCACAAGACACAACGTTTAATCAAGACTGCACAAAATACACTAAGAGAACTACACAAATATTCTTCCTCGGAGAGGATTACAGAAGCGCCACCTCGTGGGCGATATCAATAATTATATCGATATTTAACACTCCCCCCCCGATGCATCCAAGGTATGCATCACAAACTAATCCTGGACCTCTAAATTATATAATCTTTCCACTGGCCTTCTTAAAGTACCATTAGAAACCTTAATTTCACAAGATCCAATTTTGCCATCTCTTCCTGGAAACAGAGTTTTGATTTTACCCAACTTCCAATTACATCTTTTAACATTATCCTCTCTAATGAGAACTACATCATTAAGTTTAAATTGTGAAGAATTCTTAGGTATTTTAGAAAACATAGCAGATCTTAGTTCTAAAATATACTCTTTATAAAACCTTTTTCATAAATGATTTAACAACAATAATCTATATTTCCATCTTTTCATTAGATCACATTTTGAAGATTTAGGTATGTCGTTTGGTGATGGCAAAACAGTTAACTTTGACCCAGTTAAGAAATGAGATAGTGATAGAGGATCTGGTTCATTTACATTACAATACAAATATGTAATTGGGCGTGAATTAATTACTGCCTCAACTTCAACTAACACAGTATACAGTTCTTCATAAGTTAATGATGATTTACCTAATACACGTTTCAAACAAATTTTTACAAATCTTACTAAACGTTCACAGAATCCTCCCCACCTGGGAGCACCTTCGATAATGAATTTCCAAGTAATACCATCTTTGATTTGATTCCGTATAACTTTTCTGTATTCATCAAAAAAAATTAAGTTAGAGCGAAGTTGCTTCAATAGATTAAAGAATCTTTTTTCAGCGTTTACATAATTGTGATGTAATGTGACATTTTCATTAATCCAAGGCAATCTAACTTCGTAACGGCTTTTTTTTTCTCTATCGATTATTCAAACAATCTTAAAACCTTTTTATCTTCTAATCGCTCATCGGGGCAATTAATACCCAAGGACTCAACATTCCAAAACGATTCCAATGTTTTTGACAGCTTCTTCTCAAGCAATAAATTAGAGCAAATGGTATCCGCTGAGTTCAACTCCGAAACAGAAAAGTGACCTTGTATACACCAGCCAAAAATCGTACTCAAAGCAACAGCCTGGTCGTTTATTCTCTTTATTTCTTCTTTCGCTATTTTCCATAAACAATGT
Organism: Argiope argentata; assembly: GCA_026289955.1. Taxonomy (NCBI): domain Eukaryota; kingdom Metazoa; phylum Arthropoda; class Arachnida; order Araneae; family Araneidae; genus Argiope; species Argiope argentata. The sequence continues at coordinate 1,310,196 of JAOUZG010048027.1, forward strand.
GCCCCTATTAGAACCGAATGGATCCTTGATCTGCACTGATGAGTCATAAGTTATATTCCAAACTTTAATAGGTCAGATTTTATGCTTGCATCAGGTGGTTTAAGATCTGCAGTTGTAATAATTGGAGTTTCGATCACATCAAGAGTGGTAAATTCCTCTGGATGGTTTATGTTTCGTAATGTTAATTCCGCTTTCCGTCGGCGCATATGTTTACTTTCATTTTCTCCAAACGTATGAATGTTTAGACTAGAATAGCCTTTCGATCGGAGTCCTAATTTTTTAGAAATGTCTTCTCTAATGAATGATACTTGACTTCCTCCATCTAAAAGGCATCTTAAAACGCAATTATTTCTTTTACCTTCAGCAACGGCATAGACAGTTTGAAGCATGACGTCAGACATTAGGGTTGTGGCAGAGGAATGAGAAATGGCGGCGGATTCTTCTTTTTCGGGAATGCGGGATGGAATAAGAGCATTCTGATTTAAACATACAGATTCGTGGTGCGGTTTTTCACATTTCTTGCAATATAAATGCTTCTTAACACAGAAAATTCCTAAATGTCGGGGACCAAAACACAAAAAACATTTCCCGTTTCTTTTCAAAAATTTGCGCTTTTTCTGTGCATCCAATTCTACACATTTGAATTTTCCATGGTCTCTCTTGTTAACAAATATGCATTTATTATTCAGAGTTGATAATGCAGATGCACTCGCTATTTTCGGTTTAAATTCAGGGTTATTCCATGAATTCCCGCCTTTTCTTACATCTTGTCGTTGAAAGGGTTTCGAATAGTTCATAAGATTTGCAGCTTCACGGCAATTAATTTCTTTCCTCAAAAATTCCATCAGTTCTTTGATATCAAACTGCGATTGCTCTTTCCGATTTCGATTGAATTCAAAATTTAATTCTTCTGGGATTTTCTGCAAAATTATAGGACAAAGTAAATTTCCATAGCTTCCGGAAGTAACATCCCATGACTCTAAGCTTCAGATTTGAATTTCGCATTCATCAAAAAGTTTCCGCAATGCTTTAACGTTTGATATGTTTCTAACAGGTTCAATACACAACAATTTATTCATATGCGAACTAATGACAATATCTTGTCTTCCGAAGCGACCCTTTAGTATTTCAATCGAAGAATCGTAATTTTGATCACTAATATTGAATCCAGATATAGCAGATAATGCATAACCATTAGCAAAGATTTTAAATAAGTAAATTTTGCGGTTTTGCTTAAACTTTCATTATTATGAATAGCACATTCATACTGGTTCCAAAAATCAAGCCACTAACTTGAATCTCCGTGAAAAATACTCATTTGAAGGCGCGGCATTTTCATCCAACATCCTTTCAGGTACAGTTCGATTAATCGAAGTTTCGCTTTGAGTAACGACTGCACCACGATTTCCGGAGTGCTGATTTATGTACCTCTGCAATCTTCCACTCCAAAGAATTGCTTGTTCCTGATATTCCTGACTTTTAACTACTTCTTCCAATTTATATACGGGTGTATCAGTTTCAATTTGTGAGTCCAAGAGTTTCAGTTCCATCATTTTAGTATCCAACTGACCACTGCAATCTCGGAAGATTTCAACTTTTTCCTCGACAGTAATATCCGTTTCTAAATAATTGACTTCAATCCCTTTTATTAATTTTGTAGTCAACTGTCTTATTTCAGCGCGCTTTTTCTTTTTTTGTTCTTCTCTGACTCCATTTTCAAATTAATTTTTTTATAAGTATAACTATTTCTTTTCGGAATAATCTGAAGAGTTCCAGATTCTCGGGTTTTCGGCACCATAAAATATTTCTGCGTTAGACTTTCGAAGTTTTATAATAAATGGAGCCACATGGTTCACAAGACACAACGTTTAATAGAGACTACACAAATATTCTTCCTCGGAGAGGATTACAAAAGCGCCACATCGGGGGCGATATCAATAATTATATCGATATTTAACACAGTCTAAATACTATCAAGAAAACCTTTGTATTTTTATGCGAATTACATAAAATAGCATTACAATTGCACAAACCTTCATTGGAGATTTTGAAAAATTATTATTCTTCATTTTATAACCTTTAAAAAAAGCTTTTACTTAAATTATTTTTCTTTGTTTTATAATCTCTAAAAAACCCTTATTTAGATTATTTATTTAGATTATTTTTCTTTCTTTAATAATCTTGAAAAAATTGCCTTTATTTATTTAGATTATTATTTATTTTATAATCTTTAAAAAGTGTCTTTACATAAACTATTTCACACTTTAAGTATAAAATGTAATTTTTTACATTCGAGTTATGGTAAAAAAAAATGATGTAAAAATAATCAGTATATACATGATGAGTAAAACAGATCATATATTTGAACTAAAATAAATATATTTTCATAAACTTAATACAAGTGAGAATTGCATGATAAAATATAATAATACGTCAATTAAAAAAGTTTCATTTTTTTTCCTCGGCGTTTCTCTCTGAAAAAAAAGTGATTATAATAAACAAGTGGTATCGTAAGGATGCGTCTGTGTGTGGCGCTAGCAACTTCCGGTTCTCAGAACTAAAAAATAAAGATACTTTTCTAAGCCTCTGCCTCCTATTGTTTCATACTTCCGTGTTCCAATTTATCGACGTCCTATCCTTCTCTAATTTGTCAAGCAATTCTACGTATGATTAGACAATCAGTATGTTTTTTACATATACAAGGTGTTAAATTCTATCATTCTTTTCATTAAATTATAATATTTTTTGTAATGATATTAAATTATTATTTAAATAAAATATCACAATTCAGATATCTTGATAAAAAATAATTTAATTCAGTTATTGTTTTTGTGAAGAATATTCGTATCGAACACATTAAAAAATGACTAAATGTTTCTACAATAATTTTTAATCTCCATTAAATAATTCCAATTCATGATAAACCTACAAAATAATTGTATGAAATATATTAAAAAAATATTATTGCATTGAAATAAACAAAAACGACTAAATATTCTGAAATAATTTAAAGCTCGTTAAATACTTCCAATTAAGCGTAATCACGTGGAATAAAGGAAATAAACACATTAAAATATTAATTCATTACATCAATAAATAAATATAATTTAGAGTTATTATTATTTTAGTAAAGAATATTCGTATTGAACATAATCATAAAAATGACTAAATAATCTACGACATTTTTTAACATCATTAAATAATTTCAATTTATCATAAACACACGGAATTAATGAAAAAAAATCTGTAACAAATAATTCATTGATCAATGAATGTGCAATTATTAATAATTAATTAGATTATAAAATTAATTTAATAAAATAATTTTACTTATGCGGTGAAATAGTTTCATAAACAAAGACAGAAAAATCATTCAAAAATTTCTTGATATTTAAAATGAAAAAATCAAACATTTTTTTAAAATATTGGAATTTTCTTTTATTTCTTCTTAAACGCGAATTTATTTTAAGTTTTAAAACTGCAAAATATACACACATTTGCCATTACAATAAAATTAATTTGTAGTTTAAGTTATTGTAATTTCTAATAAGTCATAGCGAGTTTTGTTGCAGATGAAAAGAAACCTTCAATATTTATCACAAAAAATAAATAAATAAAAAGTAAAAGCATTAACATGTATAAATGTAATTAAACTACGCAGAAACTTGCAAATATTTATTCAAAATAATCCCTTGTCTTTGAAATCATATTGGATAATTATTAGATAGTATAATTCAGGTATGAGTAAATTCATAAACTAAATCATTTTAAATTTATAAATACCTTCCTCCCTAAAAAATGTTTTGTTCTTTATAAAGAAATTCCCATACTTTTAGCATATTGCTACTAAATTTTATCTGGCAAAAAATAGCAGATATTGCTTTAAAATATTTTTCAAAGATAATTCACTTTTAATCTATGTTACTTTACTGCATCTTAGTTGCAAAATGTATCTCATATTATTAAATAAGTTTAATATTTAGTATTCAATTCCATATAAAATAGCTAGAAAATTCAGTAAAAATACGATATATTTTTGAAGTTTAATAAATTTGCCGTAGCTCTCAAGGGAATGCTAACAAAAGAATTCAAAAGAAACTTTTTTTTCTTTTTCATTCGAAAGCTGTCAGAAATGCTTTCTTGTTTCATGCTCTGAATGTAATTTATTTCTTTGAATAAACATAAATTCTGGCAATAATCAGTTCTTCTTTTACCTTTGCCGAAATGATTCATTGATTTTCTTTATATTTTGTTCAACAGAATCTCTTTTGTAATGAATCAAAAAACGTGTTTATCATTTTCTATGACAGACGAATTTAAAAGTGTCAAATAAAATATTTTGGAATATATTTCATTTTATTAATAATATATTTTTCTCCGTTTCCTTTTGCCACGAATGGTGTTGAAAGTCGATAAAGCGTTAAGAGATATTGAAAACATTAAAAATAACTTGAGAAAAAATAAGAAATATTTAAGAATCCTTTTAGAAGCTTTAAGAAAAAAAATACATCGTTTCAATTAATATATTTGCTTGAGTGTAAAATTTAATCTGAAGCCACATGAATAAATTATCTATTTCATTTTTATAAAGAATCAAAATATAGTTTGCCTTTCAAATAAATCTACTTTATTTTATATGAAAAATCAAAATATTGTTTGCCTTTTAAATTTTTCTATTACCTTTTTTTATAAAGAAGCAAAATATCTTTTGCTTTTTTATGATTTCCATAAAAAAAACTGTAACAATTCTGAACTAATATATATATATATTTGCAAATGCAGGATTTTGTGACATTTAATAGCAAAAAATATTATTTTAAGGTAAAAGAAATTTTTGCAAAGTATTGTTCACACAAAAGATTTTTTGTAATGTTTCATCTTATTTTTTATTTAGTAAAAATACTTTTGTTTTTATTAGATTTCTATACTTGAAGTATTTAAAAAAACATTACTACAATATTTTTTTATCACGGCAGAACATGATGTTGTTTTGGGAATAAGGTTTTTCACATCAATAAAAAATCCGTAGGCGAAAAATAAAAATTTCATTATCTTCACCATCATCTCAAAAAATCCACTTTTAATAACACGTTGCCATCGCATTTACAAAAGCTCTGATTAAAAAAATAAGTTAAAGACTACAGCAAATAAAACCCTGAAAAATGTTATTTTGAGCACGTGATTATATGAATTGAAATAAGTAGGAAATGGGATATACTTTTAAACAACCAATGCGACACAAAGTGTTTTTGGATCGTTGGCAATACTAAAGTGTCTCATTCGATGAAACGATTAAAATGAATAAAAATATAATTTAACTCGCACGAGCACTTGGTGCTTGGCCGTTCAAGAAATGATGCTCTGACATGTTACATTGAAATATGCATAGAAGATTTCCTTTTAATGTTTATATTCGATTGTAATGTTTTTGTTTGTCCTGCATAAGATTTCACTAGCTGCGTTTTTATCTTTTTTTATTATTCAGATTTTCCCTTTAATTTAGGCCCTTTGAGAATCAGCTTGTTTCCAAGAAATATATACCTTGTTTCATTTTAATCAAATCTTTTACAAATGATTTTATGTTGATGATTTTACAACAGGATAGTTTCAGACTCCTAGTTGTGATTATATCTAACGAGAGTTTTTAGTAACCCCTCACGACTTCTCTTAGGCTCCTACGTGAATATCCCTAATGATGTCAAACCATTGACCCCATCATCTTCTAACTGTGTGCTACCGGTACAAACTTCATGTTCTCATACATCATGCAAAATGTGCTTTTGGTTTCAAAATTAAGCTGGTGCAGTACAATTTACACGCTGATTTAAAAAATTAAGGATAAACAATTTTAATTTCATCACATTGAATACATTTTATACTTGTTACCTTAAAAGATTCTACTAAGAGAGTTCACAATAAAATTCAAGAAAAAGTAAAGAAAAAGAAATCTGATAAAATATTGTATTATTTTTTTAAAAGCTAGATAAAAATGCAGTTAAATATTTAAAGACATAAAGTAAACAGGTTGAATTTCAGTTTAACATTAAAAAAGTTTTTACTCAAGGTCAAATATATATTTTTAAAACTTGTGGTGGATGATGTTTGATGTTAATATAGTCTTTCCAAATATTCATGTATTATTTTTTATTAATTAATTAAAAACTAACTTTTTCTCCAAAAATCTTCATTTCCCTCCGTCAAATAAGTAACGAATTCAGTTTGTTTTTCCCTCAATACTAATGAAGGTAGGCTTAACATGTTTTCCGTCGAATATTTCAAACGATTCTGTTTATTTTCTTAATGTTTGATACATCTAAAATAAAACATTGTTAATTCATAGATTTTTGGGATTCATTTTGAAGTACTTTCGAATTAAAATAATACAGAATAAAGAAAAATAAAAATTTCTAATCTGTATTGCGATACCCCAACTGGTGTGGAAAATTCACACATTTTTCGCTGCCACAGGTTTCAATCCTCAATTGGTTTTTCAAATTCAAAGCAAGTAGAATCTTTTGACCAATTTAATTATAGTAATTTCAATTATTAGACCATGATAGCATGGTTGGTAGGGCATTGCATTCGCATCCCTTGGACTGCGAGTTCGAGCCTGTTAGCCGAAGTCTCTCCGGGTGTAGTGGATGTTAAATCTGTCGTGGTCACAAAGTTCTCCATGTGGAGAGTAATACCGCAGGGTGTACTATTTCAGAGGTGATCGTTGTCTTTTCAGTTTGAAATTAGGATCTGTGGATGAATGAATGAAATGTATGAAAGAAATTCTTTCCGTAAAAAGAGTTTGTGACGTATGTGAGCTAGAAGGTAGATTTCTGCCCTTGGGTGCTCAGGGGTTCATGTCCTCAGTAGCTACTGCACCCCTCTTTCCGATGTAAAGCGGAACACAAGATCAACAACAACAATTGTGATAATTTGATAAAAAGTAAATAAAATTAAAAAAAATTCCTAATATCCTAAGAAGAAATTAATTTAAAAAATCTTTTTATATTACTTGTTTAGTTACTTTTTCACATATATAAGGACACAAATCAGAGTCAGATCTGATAGCAAACCTTTTTGGAGTTCTGACACCAATAGTTATCAATGCTCAGGAGTATAACTCGGATGTTTCTCCCTAATTCGTTATTTATACATGTATATGATTAATAAATAAATATAGAGAGTTGTTTTCTTTCCAAGGGTAAAGTAAAATAATTGAAAACTCTATTTTTAATTTTTGTAAGATAAAGTTATGATCTGTTTCTTAAAAGTATAGATGATTAAAAGCATCAAAAAATAATCTTAACATCAAGGGCAGCAAAATCAACATTTCCTTACGTTTTATTTGTATGATTTGTAAACAAATAATTCATTTGATAGAATAAATGATACGTCTTATAATTTCCATTCAGCAAAAAGAAAACTATTTCAAACCAGTATTTTTTTGGAGAGATGTGTATAATCTGATAAACCGAGAAAATTTGCTTACTCTTTTATAATTTAGAAAAATTTCCAAGAAGAAAAATATATTTAAATTTTCTCACCTAATTTAAAAGGTATGAAACTAAATAATCAAAATATTCTGTCCATTTATTAATTAGTTTAAAGGAAAAACAGGTAACTTTAAAAGAGTTTTAAGTTTTTAAAAATTAAATAATTATGAAGGCAATGAACTCGGAAGAATAATTTATTTCATTCATGGAATATTTAGGAAAATATCTTTAGTTGTCTTGTATTCGTTTCTCTGTATTTAAATATTTTTTGTAAACATTTTTTCGGAATAGTATTAGTATTTCATTATTTTTTGTGACAAATAATATCGATGGAAATTTGTTTAATAAATATATCAAAAAGATTTCTTGTTCAAAATTTAAAGCAACATTTATTCCTACTATTCATTTTGCAATAAATAAACCTTTTTTTATTTTATAAGAAAAGAAGAAAAATTGTATATATTCAAACATATTTTTCACTTTAAAGATTATTAAAATTTTACTAAGAAACATTTCGTATGTTCGGGCAAATATTATTTTAATATAATATTTTTCTAGTTCTAAATTCATAACTATAATATTCTATTTTAACAAACAGCATTAAAATCCTAAGAATATTCCTCATACGAATTCTAAAATATCTGCTGGAAGCGTTCGTGTTATTAAAAAAATAAACAAGTCGAATCGCAGACGATTCTTATTTTCCCCCAAAAGAACAGAATAAAAGCGAGCATTATTTCTTAGAATGGCAGAAATTTAATAAAAGACTACGATTCTTTTAAGAAATGTCGCTTATGTAAATGTATCGCGAGTTAAATATTCGAAATATAATCTGATATTCCTCCCAAGTTACGTTCCTGCATGCTTCGAAAGAAGGTGGGAAAAAATAAGAAATATTAAATCTCCAGTATTTCCCTTTTCTTTCTGTCTCGTAAATTGTCTTCAGCCGAAAATTTCTTGCAAGAAACCGGCAATACCTGGATCAAACTTTTATTTTAGAATACATGTGTATTTTATTTATTATTTTTTATTTTATTATCATTTTTTTCCTTTTCTCTCAGCTGTTCGCCTTTAGGCTGTATATATATTTCTTCAAATTGATAAGACAATTCTCCACCACTCCGAAAGCTATTTTTGTGATGGCAACTAAAAATAAAGATGCAGATATAAAAATAGGAATATATCGTCCTTCGTTATTCTGATCCGAATTTAAGCTAAAATACCTTTTTTTTATGTAAAAAAAAAATAACAAAACACATAAAAACGTCATCTCCAGACTTAAAATTGTTAGGCTTCCAGGAAAAGTATCAAATTACTTTTAAAACTTCAGAATTTTCGTACGATTATTTTTATATTAATAAGAGAACCTTTATTTCTTCAAAAAATATTAGAGGCAATATTTGATAACTAATGCATTTTCTTTCCCTTATAATTTGCATGAATATTTTCTTGATTTCAAAAAGTAAATTTCATTCCATACATTTAGCACCAAGTTTCATTACTCATAAATATCATATTAAAGAAATTGTTTTCCATAACATATAAAGCTAATAAGATTAAGGTATTTTAAAGTAATTTTATTTATAAAACGTAATTTTATCATTTCTTATTAAAATCTTATTTCTTCAAATGTTTTTGTGAGTTATTTTATACTTACCAAATTCTGCATTATTTACTAAGATTATATACAAAAATTAAAAAAAAAAAACAATTTAATTTAGTAAATAAATAGGAATTCAAGATCTTTTATTTTAGGGGAATACTATTTAAAAAATGAATTAACAAAAGACTTCTTAAAAACTAATTTCAAAAATATTTTGAAGAAATTTAATTAATTATCTTTAACTTCTTTAATGAAATATTGTTAAATAATGCTCTCCATTTTTATCGTTTCTTAAATCATTTTCATTTACGAGCATCGTTTATAAATTTTGCTTTTTAAATTTTAAATGAAAGCTTAGTACCTATGCTTTATTAAAAAATAACCACTACATTACAAATAATCTATAAAATTTCACTTATAGCGTTATTTTATTTATAAAGATTTTTTGAACTTTTTGAAAATCCATCATTAATCAACTTTTTAGAATTGCTTTTACGTTTACAATTTCTAAAATAGTTTTAAATAAGATATATATTCTATAAATAAATAATTTACAATTTTACGTATATTTACTGTCGATCATTCTCCTTCAATTATTAGCTAATTATTTTTCGAATTAATGAAACTAATTTTATGATGTCAGTCAGTTTTAATTAACTACATTTATCACAAGAAATTGCCGAATAAAGTATGCCTTTAAATAATGTTTGCATAATAAGGCATCGTACATTCTGACTTGTCAGTTATTAAGGTTATTACTAAATTCAAGGTCAAAATAGATTATGTTTATAAAGTTCCCTATAATATATAATTCTATAATAATTTAATTTTGAAAATTATCCCTTATATCGAACGTGTTTGGGGGATAAGTGATCATTCATGATATATTTAAGATTTATAATATTACGTAAGAAACAATTATTGGTCAAAATAGGTCAGAGGTATTATATTGATCCATTATATCAAAGTACAATGCGATAGTTTAAGATTGAACAGGGGAGGAGAGTGAATGTTATGATCACTGGAGACACATCTAAAGGTCCTGCATTTCCAAAGTAAACTAATTAGTGGCGAAATCAATCCAATGATTGCGGCTGTGGAAGCAGTCCGGCATTTTTGAAAGTTTTTTTAAATATACGTATTTCAAAATACATTTGTTTCCAATTATGAGTCAATAGCATCCAAATCCAGAAACTATTTTGAACTTCTAAAATTATTTTTCAAGCCATATAACACTACTAA
>JAOUZG010048027.1:1329418-1416266 GCA_026289955.1 Argiope argentata
ATATATATATATATATATATATATATATATATATATATATATATATAATGGTTTTTTAAACTCTTAAATTTCAATTCTAATTTATTTCCAAAGCCCTATCTTGATTTAGCCCATAGTAATATCATTCTAAAATATTCTCTTATTTCCCGATCCATTTCACTTCTTCTAATTAATTAATTCAGCAGAAGCTGTGTAAAATTGCTGAAACAGCTAAACGCAGATTACTTTCTCACACTCCGTGGGAGAGATGAAAATTGCTGACCTAAACAAAATACTTTTTAAAAGATGCCTGCATCTCCCTTACCTCTTATTTGCAAAACATGGAAATCCCCACTGAAATCCAAGTTGATAAGCTCTATAAAAAATATTTATCCCTATCAAAGTCTTGGTATTTAAGACCAGGGATAATTATTCTCCGTCCCCTTTTTGTACACTTCGCTTTCGTGAATTCCGTGTTGGGTCGTTCTGTGTTGTGCATGTCGCCTTCGTTTGTAAATAATGCCTGCTCCCGTGATAGAATAAAAAGAACTAAAAATTCAATCAGAATTCTCCATGATTTCGGCCCCGACTCTGCTATTTATTCTCAACAAATTATTTAAATGTGTTTTTCATTATATATATATATATATATATATATATATATATATATATATATATATGGTATAAAATGCGAATCTCAAATTTTGGTTTAAAGCCATATTCCCTCATTTCATCCTTTTGACACATTGGATTTTAAAATCATTTTTTTATCAATGGGATATACAGCATGCCAACCTTTTTTAATGAAAATAGCTTAAAATGTGAAAAATCGCCAAAATCTTAATGGCAAGTTTATTACAAGATTACAATGCTTCCTTTATTCATATTTTGTAAATTTGAAAATATTAATGGAATCTATCTGATGGCGGAAGTCTTTAGAGATAGTAAATCAAATTTTAATGATATAGTTCAGTGAATAGAAATGACAATCACAGCTCAGAGAATTCGTTACAAGTAATATTAAAAGGAAATCTGCTATTCGCTGTGTCATTTCTTGAACGGTCAAGCACCACGTGCTATTGCGAGTTACATTATATTTTTATTCACTTTTATCGTTCTATCGAGTGAGTCACTTTAGTATTGCAAACGATCTAGAAAGCTTCGTCTCGCATTTATTGTTAAAAAAATATCGCATTTCCTGTTTATTTCATTTCATGAAATCGCGTGCTCAAAATGACATTTTTCTGGGTTTTATTTGCCATAGTCATTAACTTATTTTTTTATCAGAGCTTTTGTTGATGCAATGCCAACGCGTCATTAAAAGCTGATGTTTTGAGATGCTCGTGAAGATAATAAAATTTTTATTTTTTGTCTATGGATTTTTGTTGACGTCAGAAACAAACCCATGTTCTGACATGATAAAATAGATACAGAATTAAAACAATCAATTAAAATTTTCTCTAAAAGGGAAATAAAATCGAAAAAAAAGACTTAAAATAAGGCCTTTATTTTTATTGCTATTTATGGTTTTAAAATGTCGAAATATATATAACAATGACACTTAAGTTTTATTGCCGCATTTTTTGAAATACAAACTGGGATCATACGAATGTGGTTACTGAAAAAATAAGAAAATCGGCAGATATCAATAAGTTATATTCAATTATATGAAGCATAGAGTTTCTTTTATTATTAAACATTTTATTTACTGTTTTGATTAAAATATTTAATAATGTATGGTTAAATATTTTAAAGTATAATTAACTTGCCGGATATTTTAAATGTAGTTAAATAAAATGATGACGAAATCTTTCTAAAAAGAAAAGATGCATTGTTGTATTTACAGTTTAAGTTAGGGGTTCAGACCTAACTTCTGGACTCCTATTCTTGCCGCAATTTTCTTTAAAATGGCGTACTAAAACGCTCTTACTGTATTTTAATATATCAAGTGATATAAATTTTATATTTTTATGCCCAGAAACCAATAAAACTAATTGTTAGCATTTAAAAAACTTATTTCAACTCGAAGTTACAGCGCTTGAAAATTTCCAACATTATTTCTTTGATTGAATTTTTAGTTTTTCATGGTAAAATTTCAAAATTTAGGAAAACTTTTTTTGTACAACACAGCGTCGTTTACAACAGAATATAATTTTTTATACTAGAATATTAGAGTAAAACAATAAAATTTGTAATCAGTATAAATATTCAACATTTTAGAACGTCGAAATAAATACAAAATGCTTTAATGATTCGGCGTATTCTTAGAGGAATGTATTTAAATGTATAAACTACTAAAATATTGAATAAAAATGCTTTTTAAATTTTATTCAGTATCTATTAAGTCATTATCATCTGAAAGCATAAAATACAATATTGACGAAAACGAAATACTTTTCAGGGTTCAAATAGAATAACTAGATATAATTATATATACTAATAATAATTCCTTTGGAATAATATGAAGTTCATTTCAGAATTAATAAATAATTTGAAGTCCATTTCAAAATTTATTTAGCAGACATTTACGGATACTACGGAGCATATTGATTTTTAAAATATCTTTATTACACATATTATTATTTCAGGTTTATGAAAAATATCAAAAGCTATAAAAGGAAAAGGAAAATTTTATAGCAAAATAAAAATAAAATAACAAACAATTAAAGAGAATATGAACTTCGTTTTTTTTTTTATTTTCTATTGTATCATCCGGATCAACAGAAGAGTATTTTTGTTTAAAAGCATAATCTTCAAAAATAAGACAGTAATATTCTAGAATGTTTTGTTCTCTTAACAAAAAATAAAGAAATGTGAATTTATTTCAATGATTCCTAGGCATACAATGATTGAAAACTGTTTTGTATAATCGTAACTCAAAATCAGCAAAAGCATGATTTACATTAAGATTCAACAGTTGAATATTTACAAAACTTAATAAGTATACAAAAAATTTTGTTCTTCATAAATTAAAACTGTATTTGAAAACATTTTTCTTTTATAAACATCAAGTAAAATGGTGAAAAAAATTTCCTTTTAAATTAAGTAAAATGGAGGAAATACTTTTTTTAATAATAATTAAGTATAAAGGAGAGAGTTCAACTCATTTTAAAATAACGGAAGATTTGTCAATAGTAATTATTTATCTTCTACAAATAGTTTTCTCTTCCTTAAACATTATTTTGGAAATATCGAAAAGTTATTTCCAAATAATACAAAATAACTTACAAACATGAAATTGACCATATACAAATATTGTAAAATAATGACAGAAATTTGAATATATTTTTGGCAGTAACTCAAAACTGGGTACTCAGGAGCTACTATATTCTACAGCCACGAAAATATTTTTCTCGCTTTGAATTTCGCATATAATTTGGAGAAATTGGAGAATTTTTTAAAACAAAAGGTTAAAAATTGTATAATAAATTAAATTAAATATGCAGCTATTCAGTAATGATATTTAACGTTATACTCTTTTAAACGTTTAATATATACAATTTCTACATTATCTGAAAACATTTGAATCATAATTCGGATTTCGTTCCTTTCAACGTTTTGAAATTCGTCATGTTATCGTTTTTGAGTAAGAAGAGGTTCATCTACATATTGTAAACTAGAAATGAAATGTATAAGTTATATATAAATGATCTTTTTATAAAAAAATTCATTAATTATAAAACATTAATTAATTAACTTCAATAAAAAATGATTATACTTTTTTATTGCATTGATGATGAATCGGCAAACACTTTATATATTTGTTATGATGCATTAAAATCAACTTGAATTGTTTTTTCAACTACGGTTGTACTTTTTTGTCCCGGTCTATACAATTACAGAATTAATGTATAAATACTTGCTAATAATATGAAATAAGCTCTGCTTAATCTCAGGCAATCGGGAAATTTCCAATTATATATAATTAAGAATAAAAAATAACATAATTCTAATAATCATAAAATTCCAAAAACTGCATGATTTTCCTATTAAAGAAAGGAAAAATTTGATTTAATAAGATGAATTGAAATAATATTATCCCAGATTTATTTATGTATCTTTTATGGAAAAATACTAAAGGTTTTTAAAATTATTTTTCATTAATTATAGACCATTATTAGTATTTATAGGTATATTTTTCTAAAATTCTACAAATGAAATATTCCTAGGATACTGAAGATTTTAACAAATTCAGAGATAGTATTTCAAAACTGTTTAGCAAATTTCTCTTTAAAAGGTGATATTTCGTTAATAAAAACTTTTAAATCCCAATAATCGTCCACAAAAATATTAATTTATACCTTCGTTTTTATTATACTACAATTTGATATTTTAAAAAAAATATTTTACATTTATTGATACTGCAAACGATAACATATTTTGAATTTACTAGTAATTTTTATCTTTGAATTTAAAATCGTTAAATTCATATTTTATTTCAGCTGCATACTTTAAATATGAATAGATAGTTATTAAATTCCGAAATGATGAATAAATAAGAAAAAAAGGCAAAATGTTCCAAAGAATTTTCTTTAAAAGTATCGCTATTGTTCAGCAATTAAAGAGACTACCATTTTTCTTATTTATCTCTCGATAGTAGAGTAAAATCAATTATTCAAGTAGCTGAGTAAACATCTATTATAAAAGCTAACTTGGTAACCCATTTCGAAGACTCATTTCCCCTTAAAAGGTTTATTCTGCAAACGATAACATTATTTGTCCTTCTCCTAAATTGTTTCCTCTCCTGTGCCTGTTCAAACAATAATCGTTTTTTTTTAACAGCCGGTTTGTATCAACGAAAACCTCCTGCCATGCTGATTAAAAACTATCGAAGTGCTTGCACGATATTTCAGTTGATGAAATAAAATATCAAACTTACACGTTAGCGGGCCATTTTATTCCATGCATGCATTCACGACACACTCAACTCAACTCTAATCAGAACACGAATAATATTTGTTTTTTCTGTTCGCCTGCTTTCACCACTAGCTGCACGTTATCTTTTTGGCAGACGATCTGAGCACACTAGTGCCGGTTTAAAACCCAAACAAGACTGTTGGATTGAGTGGATGCTCGCGGCTTCTACCGGTATTGCAACAACAGCGCCACCCTCAAACAATGATTCTTCCGCTGGTGACGTCACGATCGTTTGGGAAAGACGAACAAGAATAAATGATATGAAAAAGAACAAAAAAAAATGTTGAAGTAATAATAAAAAAAAATGATGGAAGCTCGGAAAAATCAGAACAAAAGTCGATGCCATATTTTTAGTTCTTTTCAAAACTTCTTTTCGTTCTTTTATTCCAATTTTTTATTATTATTTATCTTCCCCCCTTCTTCATCTCATTTTTCACGTGAACAATTTTTCCCCACCTTATTCAGGACGGTGGATAAAAAGTACTGAATGGAAGTGCCATCATCCAGCGTAAATTGCCTGTTAGAAATGAAGAAAATAAAGCGAGAGAGAGAGAAGTACTTGAAAATTTATATAGGTTTTGGAAATTTTTTAAAAGGTATCGACGTTTATGAAAAGCGATTTTTATGCATAAATGCCAGGTACTTTTTAATGAATGGTATCAACTCGGACGAACATCCTGATAATTATGAGAGAACCGTTGTCATGTATTCGAATATAAAAAGTCGAACTATTGTTTTGGTAACGTTTTTTGTTGTGACATTTTAATAGCCCTCGAATTTGGTGAGTGTTAGAAATTTCGGAAAAAAGTTATATTTAATTTTTTATAGAAAAATAACTTTAACTTAAAATTATTTTGTTTGAAATAAATTTCAGTTCAAGCAGAGTAGCAAAGGATTTTTTTTCTTGAATTTTTTCCCCCAACATATTTTGTTTCATGAAAAATGGTGATTTAATCTATAAAAAAATCAAATGCGATATATAACATTTATTATTTTGTTTTGTTAAACTTAATACATTCTATTCCAAAACAATTTTAGAATTCAAAATACAGATTTAATATTTAATTGCACACTCCATAAAAAATTTAATCAGAAATAAAGTGAGAAAGTAAAAAATTCAATAAAATATTAAAATGAAATCTGCTATGCACATTTCAATGTATCATGCCAGAACATCATTTCTTGAACGACCAAGCACCACGTGCTCGTGCAAGTTAAATTATATTTTTATTCATTTCAATTGTTTCATGTTAACGGGTCCCTTTAGTATCACAAACAATCCAAAAAACTTTGTCTCGCATTGATTGTTTTAAAAACATATCACATTTCCTGTTTATTTCATTTCATATAATCGCGTGCTCAAAATGACATTTTTCTAGGTTTTATTGGCTGTAGTCATTAACTTCTTTTTTAAAAAATCATAGCTTTTATAAGTGCAATGGCAACGCGTCAATAAAATGATTTTTGAGATGCTCGTGTAGATGATAAAATTTTTATTTTTTGCCTATGGATTTTTGTTGACTCCAAAAACATCATCCCCAAAACAACATCATGTTCTGGCATAATAGTTTCTTATAATAAGATTCATAACAATTTAAAAGTTTTTAAATGCATTATGGCTTTAAAAAAATAATTTATATCTAAAAAATACCTGGCATTATATCAGGTATGCTGGCATACCTGATATAATGCTGGAAAATATGCTGGCATTTAAAACAATATCAGTTTTTGATTTTTAAATGCTTTAATAATTATCTAAATTTCTAATGGTAATATAAAAGTTTGATTTCAAAAATCCACATATTCTTTAGTGATTTTGCTTTTTGCTATATCAAGAAAACTTTTAAATAACTCAATATTTTGTGTTCTTACTTTCTAAATTCTTAATATTATAACTTAGTAGATCCTATTCCAAAACGAAACTTATAACTAATTTACCATTACTTCTCCATATATGAATGTACTTTCTCGAGATTTCAAAATCCAAGATGTTCGATATTTATATAGTACATAATTTGTATTTCATATTTTAGTGTGATTATATTAACGTCTTATTTTGAGCTAAGACAGGAGGGTGTTTGGGGTCAAAACTCGTAATTTATACCACTATCAGATAACGAGGACGAGCAACTGAGTTATCATTCCCTTTCCCTCTTCTCTGAATTCCTTTATCTATTAGAAGGACATTTAGTACAGGATGTTAAATTTAGCTTGTATCAACCAACATAAAAATCGAATCATTAGTGGAAACTAATTTTGGATATAGAATTATTTTTCCTAGAGCCAAGATCTTACTTCCAGGATCCCTACATTTTCACTAATCTTAAAAGTGAATACAATTTCAAATTTAGACAAAAGTTGTTAAATCATTTAAAATTTATTATATGTCTTATCAGGGTATTTGTAAATATAACAACACCAAAATGCAATCGACTGCATTAGTGAAATTCTCCTTTTTTATGTTAAGACTATCTTTACTTAAGATTTGTATCAAACTTTGGATAAAATCTTTAACACAGGAAGGCCGTCTGTACCGCTCTATGTATATCTCAAAATATGTGTCTCCAAAAAAACTTGTGTCTCATGTATAAAATTTGTGATGTGGTCATCACACCAATATTACAGATTTACAAAAAAAAAACAATTCTTCTTTTTTTCAAAATTGATATTGAATTTTTTTAATACATCACGAAAATACCCCGCAAACAGTCCAAACAGTGCAGATAGTTCCTAAATGGTCGTTTAGTTTTGCTTATGGGAGGTCAGAAAAGAAACTCAAGCCACTTTCTTTTAATAAAACACAATTTGGAAAACGGAATGGGGTAATGTTTCTTTGATATAGGGCGTGGGAATTCTAGTTAAGATATATAACATAGATTTGACGAGTTACAAATTTACAATAGCATAACAATCAAATGACATTCATGAAGTCGAAGCCTGTGTTACTTCGGATTATATGTTCTTTCAACACTTACTATAAAAGATTGTTGATGCTGTATCTCACTTACCACCACATGTCCCATGTTACGTGGAAGTCTATTATTCAGAAACAGTGTGTAGTTTATTTTCATTTGCCCTTTCAATAATGAAGTGCCCATAACAGCCATTCAAAAAAAAACTACGATTATCGCCCATATATCGAAATTGCTGCTCCTTTGTTGAATGAGATTGCTAACGTTTCACTAAACTTTCAATTACGTGTTATGGAAAGATTCGGTGAAGACATAGTTCCAATCATTTTTACAATTTTCTTAATAACCATTGGATATAAGAAGTGATTCCATTTTCATATATCATTCCTTGAAAATTAGAGTTAATATATTTATATTCATTATTATGAGCACCCGAAACCTGAAGTGGTTGAAGCTAGTGTGGTCAACCTCCAATATGAATCATGCTGCATAGTAAAAATGACTTATTTCTGTATGCCTGACAAACCCTCAGAACATGCGAAAAAAAATTGGAGCGGGTAAAACGAGAAACTCGATTCATCGATAGGGAAGCTCCAAGTAATAATTTTTAAAAAATTCGAGTTTAAAACATTTTTAGAAAAAAAGTTTAATATTTTTACTTTTTGTTATATGAAGCCTGCAGCGTAAAATAATTAAAATCCTCAAAAAATCTAAATTTTGACCAATTTCTAAGTTTAAGGTTTCATTGAATTCAAGAAACGTATTTTTGAAGGTACTTATCTCTGTCTATGATCACAATAGCACAAAAGTCTTTGAGCTAATTGGATGACATTTGGCATGTGGAAAATCCTTTTAGAGGAACTCTTCATGAGCATTTATTTGAAAGTGAATTAACAGGCTAATTACAAAAGCAAAGAGAACTAGATGGATGAAATTTGGTATGTAAATTTAAAGTCTAAAGTGTAGACACCTATGGAATTTCAAAGCACAATTAGCGAGAGGCTGACAGCGTGTAATTCTTTCCCAAACATGCAAATGAGACAACTTGTGGCGATAGCAACATAAGCCAGATAGCAGTCTGCAGATAGGAGTGATCCCTTTTGTCTAGTGGATATGTTACGCGGCTACAAACCCTAACTTTGCGAGTTCGGTCTTACCAATTATCTTTAATGGTTCGCTAAGATCTTGAATATACAATTTAGGCACGTGTTGGAACACCACCTAAGTCGTCAGGCGCATTATAAATAATAGCCAATATCACCAACAACTCAAATACGCTCGATATCGTTAGTCTCCCCACCTATTGACTGGTGGGAAAATATGTGGTTTTACCATCATAAGCCTGATAATAACCATCGGATAGGATTGATCACTTTTGTCTAATGGTTATGTTACGCAACAACAAACCTTATAATTGCGAGTTTGATCCTATCCATTCTACACAGACTCAAAAGCGCAATAACTTAAATATAAAATTTGCAATGTAATTTTGTACAAATAATTGTAATTCTGTATCAAACTTTGATTTCAATAGGTTGGTAAAAAATATGTCCAAATTACTCATTTCATGTTCTGATGTCTATTTAAATACGGCATCCCAGCATTTAATCGCCAATGACTCCAAGCTAATAAGCTCTTTCCTAACTATTGTTCGTCAGTGGCATTTGGTTAATAATACAGAAATGCGTTGACTAATAATTAGCTATTCCAAATAATTAATATAGAGTAATATGACTTGGCAGAAGATAAGAAACAAATCAAAAATTTGATTTTAAATTTTAATATCTGAGACCATTACTCCTGGAAATTTTTCTTCTTTTCAGAGTGTCATTATGAGGACAGTTTTTTAAAGAAATTTTACAAACACCCTGGCACTGTGGTAGTATGTCTTCCCCATGATCTTGGGCGTATGTGAATCTATTCCCGGTTCGGGCATGGTAGTTCTTCCTCTATTCTATCTGCGAGATGCGTGAATGTGCCCCCCTGTAAAAAGGGGCTGTGCAAGCGAATGCGATGCGTGAGTAGCTAAGACAAGCTATTGTACTTAATTGGATCTACTGAAACAAGAGACGCGCTCTCAGCTTAAAATCGCTGACTCCATCGGGGAGCTTGTCCATGACAAATCCCATTATAAATAAAAAAGAAATGGTTGAATTATGTTGTTTTAAAAGAAATATCACAGCATTTCTTTCAACCCCAAATATACAATTATAAAGCAAATTAGTTTCAGTATTTATCTTCTGATTTTCATATCCTTATGCAATATGATTCCTGTTATTGTATTAAATGTCACTTTATTGTGATGAAAAGTGAGTATAATATGATTGTAATCAGAAACAACGCCATATTATAAAATGTGTCTATTTACTGATTAATATTCTTTAAATCGCTTTCCTGGAACAAATATGGCCAAATTTCATGCAAAACCCGATTTTTGCAAGACATTTAATACGAATGCTATTACGGTTAAAAATTATCCTGAATATTATCATAAAACATAACTTACGTATTTACTATTCAATATATTTTACCCTTTAACTCTTTAAATATTTTCAAATGGGGGGCATCTCATAATTGAGGATGAGAATTAGCAGGTGTGACGGAGTCTTGGCACAGTGGTAGCGCGTCTTCCTCGAGATTTGTGCTTCCAGGGTTCGAATCCCGGTCAAGGCATGGGTACTCTTATATGGGATATCTGTGAAGTGTATGAATGCCCCCCTCCCCTGTAAAAAGGGGCTGTACAAGCAAAGTGTGTAACTAAGATGTAATCTTGGCTTTAGTTAGTGCTATTTGAAACAAAAAACGCACTCTCGACTTAAAAATTGCAGACCGAATCAACGGCTTTGTCCGATAGTAAGCGCCATTAGTAACAACAACAGCATTCGGTGTGGTGGTTGGCTTTGTACCCTGGAGGGTACAAAAAGAGGTGGGAGTCAGCTGCCTGCCACCGAGGACGGTAGCATCAAGGATGGTATTCCAAAGATTCTATCAAAGAAATAAATATGGTATCCTTTGATCTTTTTTTCATATGCATAAAGAGGCGGGGCATCTACGCTTTCGTTATAATGATGAATATAGTTTGTTAATAATTAATAAACATTTTGTTCGAAATGTTCTTCCAATTCTTTTTTCCCTAAATTTTGTTCTGTACAACTCTTTTCCTTGCAAGAATTCTGCACTAGCAGAGAAACATCTTTACGATTGTTTACAGAGTTTTAAAAGTTTAATCACAAAATTTAGCTAACTGATCTGCAAATTTTAAAATTTCAATAATATTGTTATTGTGGAATATGAAAGTTCACTTTTCTAAATTTTTTTACTACTCATTATGAATAAATATAAAATATTTTATCATCAGAAAAATATTGTATGTCAAAATTTAATAGATTTCTTTGTTTCAGACATTCTTTAGTTTATATATAATGCCTATAAATTTGGAAACATTCTGGAATAAGATTTAAATAAGACAAGATCTAGTTATGTGAAATTTGGCACGTGAATTTTACACCCAAGCTGTTGATCTGAGGGAAATTTCGATTCACGTTTTGAGAATGAGCATAGATATTTTTGCTCGACACGACAATAAATTAACACATTTTTCATGTGCCCTTTTTATACCACAATTACATTTCGCTTCCTTGAGGAAGCCGAACGTTTGTAATACTCTTTTTTCTAAGAATATATATCCTCAAACTTTGAAACAATTTCAATTGATTTATAATTTCCATTATCAGAATTTGAAATTAATTTATTGCAAATTTTATTGTATTTATGTCTTATTTTTTTAAAAGTGAAACAAATACTTTAAAATTAATATTTATTTAAATATTTTATTAGATTTTTCATTTAGAATATCTTTATTAATTTAACTATCTTAATAGTTTAGTTGCAATTAAATTCCAAATGTTTGAGAATTTTCAGAAGAAAAACTACTCGAAAATTTACTTACCTGGGGGAAAAAATGCGTTCGAGTTATGGTAATCCTGCTTTACCTGTCATGATTGGTGATAAAATGCAAGTTTTGGCGAATAAAATGCAAGTGGTGTTTGACTATTGGATGTAGTAGTATAAATTGCGGCTCCAGTATTTGCTTTAAATGATGTTATTTAAAGTAAATATCATCTGTGTTACTAGATGCAATTAATATATCGTCGAAATACAACCGAAAGAAATCCAATTTAGACAAAAATTGATGCATATAGCGTTGAAAAAGTCTGCCAGCATTTCGTAAGAAATAAGCCATAGAAACATATTCAAAAAGACCAAATGGAGTTGTAATAGCTGTTTTTGGTATTTCATCCATATTATACGAAATTTGATCATAAGTCCTCATCAAATCTAGGTTCGAAAAATAATTTTATTGTATAAAATTCATGTACAAGCTATGATATGAAGTACTGGATAACTATCAGGCATGTTAATTGCATTCAAGTGAAGACAATAATAAGAGATTCTTTTAGATACGTTTATCAATATTATTTTGTATAACATAATTTTTATGAAAGGATATGAATTAAATTATTTAAATGTCTGCTCAGTATGTGAGCTTCAAATCTAATTAAATTTGCAGGAAAAAGATAGGGTGATCCACAATAGCACCTAATATTTCCTGCGAATTTCTAGGATTTTTAAATTAACACCAGATATCATCATTAGAAATAAAAGTCTTTAAAGACGCGATCTTTTAAAAATTCTTACCAAATAATTACCAAAAGTATTAAAGATTCAAATCAGGTGAACAAGGTGGCTGTGCATTTCAAAAATGTTTCCCAATTATGCAGAAAAAATTTTACGAAGCAGTTATTCAACATACGAGCAGTAAGTACCATGGAGTTCCATCTTGCCTAAACATGTTGTTGTTACTTATGGCACTTGACAGGGACAAGCCCCGCTGATAAGTCAGCAGATTTTAAGCCGAAAGTATGCATCTCTGGTTTTACAAGTAGCGCAAACCAGAGCCAAGAATACAACTTTAGCTATACACTCATCCCAGTTGCTTGCACAGCCCCTTTTTACAGGGGGGACATTTATGCGTCTTACTGATAGAACACAGAAGAACAACCATGCTCGAATTGAGACTCAAACCAGGGATTCCCAGAACACGAGGAAGACGAGCTTCCTTAGTACCAGAGCGCCAGCTTACAAAACATTGTTTAAATTTGCGAAAACAAATTACAGTTACAGCACAGTCAAATTACAGTATTTTCTAAAATTTCCCAGTAACTTCTAGCTGTAGGTTAAGCAATTCAACTGTTGATGGGAGATTTTCTAGAAAAATGAAACTAGAATTTATATCACAATAAAATTTTAACAACCAATGAATGCTAAGAATACCAAAAACAGCATGAAGACTGGATAAATTCCTGTACCCTACAATTATCTGTCTTCACTTGCTTCGATGAAGTAAAATGAAAGTCATCAGTCCATGAAATCTTTTGAATCTATGATTTTTCATCATGAATTTTGGAAAGAATGGAATTGCAGAATCAATTCTGTATCGTGTATAACCGGTTGCAAATACTGCAAAATTTTAATTCCATACGAGGAACTTTTTAAAATTTAACGATACTTTTTGCGCATGATTGTCCGTAGTATTGATGAGATCATTTCTACTTTTCTAGTATTTTCATAACGCGAATACACCGCCTCTAAATCAAATGCATCTAATTTTTCTCCACAACTTCTTGGAATGTCTAATATTTCTGATGTTGCTTCAAATATATCAACAATTTTGATTCAATCATTTACAGACATCGCGGTTTATGTCAAATCTTTAAGACAAGGACATTCTTCCAAAGTAAAGTTATATTTCTGCTCTATTAGTTAAAAAAATGTTAATAGTTGGTTTTAGCTTTGAGAAAATCATGATTAGATTTTAAAAAATATTTTCATAATTATATGAGCATTTTTTTAAGTGAAAGGAATTTTGGTATAAAAAAGAAAAAAAGAATATTTCTTCAACATACTTTAAGTATTTTTTCTTCGCTTATAATCATGCTGCCCCAACACTGATGAATAATCTTTTATAGTCATAACCTATAATAATTAACACGGTTGCATGACTCTGTTACCTTCTCTTTTGAGATATGAGATGGCATTACCTTATTAATTTAAAGTGTATATAATTAGAATATATTCTATTAGATGCCATGTAT
The DNA here is from genome assembly GCA_026289955.1 of Argiope argentata. NCBI lineage: Eukaryota > Metazoa > Arthropoda > Arachnida > Araneae > Araneidae > Argiope > Argiope argentata. The sequence goes on from JAOUZG010048027.1 coordinate 1,343,382, forward strand.
TTTTGTTTTCGTGTTTATTTTGTCTCGTGGAATGTGTAATTCAGAAAAAATTTTATAAACTGTTCCTGAAACTCATCTATAATTTTCATGTACTTCACAACGCAGTTACAAAAGGTCTTTTCCTTCCTCATAATTAATAAGTAAATAAATATATTTCGATGTATAATAAAATTCGATAGTTTTTTTTAAAAAAATAAAGATGAGAAAAAACAGAAATTCTGATTGTTACTTTACAATTATATTATAATATTTGAAATATAATAAAATTGGGTGATTACAGATTTAAAATTGGGTAGTGGGTATATAATAAAATTGGGTATTTACAGGTTAAGAAAAAAAATACACATGTTTTTTCCCCAAAATTCTTCCTTCAATAAAATTCAAACACGGGAGAATAAAAAATTTCATAAAACATTGAGAATATATTTTGTTTAAACTCAAATATTTCGTTTAAAATCAAATCACATCAAAGGAAGAAACTTTTGAAGCATAACCATGTGAAAAAAAACTCAATTACCATGAAAATAATATATTCTAAAACAAATAAAGGATGTGGTTAATTTAACAAAACAGTTTCAAAACGAGAAAAAAAACCAGAAAAAATATTTTATTCAAGAACTCTTAATAAAGAACAAAAAAATGGTTATTACTCAGCGTGCTACTGAACTGAATTCCTGTTGCTATGCCAACCGAAATGCCATCAATCTTTCAAGTACACTTATGTGACATTAATGGACAAAAGATTGTAGTTTTATGAATATTGTCTAACAAGTGCTTGAATTAAAAGGTCAAGCAAGGTTAATTGCTTCCTTTGAAAATGAGCAGACGATAACGATATATGTGTTCCATGATAATATAATGCAAGTACCAGTATTAAAGATTCTAATTTTATTCGAAAGTGGAACGCCGAGAAAGAATTACAAAAAGAAAATATTTTATAAATAGCCCTTGCTTGTGAATTCATTTTATTTTATGCTCACAAAATGGCTCTGTTTTCAGAAAGATAATCGCGTGCATGTTGGGATTAGAATTTTTTTTATTTATAATGAAAAAAAATGAAATAATGCTGTACATATAAGTTTTGTTCTATATGATAAACAGCTATAAAAAAAAATTATGAATTAAAAAAAAAGTTTATTTAAAGACAAATTTTAAATTAATAACTAAATCGATCAAATGATCATAGAAAAAACATTCTAAGTGATTCGAACCTTTAGTATGGAAATTCAATAATATCAGTGATTTAGGCTTAATTTTATATTTAAAATTTATTCTTGTACATATTTATAGCAGTAGTAATTTACACACAAATATTCAACTCAATCTGGTTAGATACAAATTTAATGACAAAACTAAACGATTATTTTTCAGGTATATTAAATATATATTCTAAAAATATATTGAAATTAACCCTTCACAGTGCGAACCTAGGATTATTCACCTAACACAAAGATTTGTTAATTGTCATGAAAGATAAATATACATAATTCTTTTAAATCGAATTTCTTTGAAAAACTAATCTATATCTCTTAACCATTATGTAGGAAGAAGTTTTTAACAATTAAATTTGAAAAATAAATAAATAAAACGTCAAAATGATGCACAATCTTCAATGATGAGTCAGATCGGAGTGCAAAGGGTTAAAGAATAATTTGAAAGGTATTAATTAATAATCCTATTAAAAAATTTACAATTACTTTTGTTTTTACATTTTCTGTACAAAAAGGGTCAAATTTACCTCAATTAACAAGCTTTAGGTTCAACACCTTTTTTACAAAACTTTTTGAATGTTTTTTAAGAGAGAAGACGTTTTTTTATGACATATTTAGCATAACACAGTTTAAAATTGTTGTACCAGTCTATAAATATTATTAAGCTAAAACAATATTAATGCTTGCATTGAAATAATTGATTTCCATATTCAAGAATTATTTTGTATAATTTGAAATTGTACAATTTTTCTTTTAAGTATGATTAAAATAACCTATCTTTCCATTTTTTAAAGTCAGATTATTATTTTGTTTCTTATCAAAAAGAAAAGAACTTTCATTATAAATATACTGATCCTAATGCAAATGTAACATCAAAATTAAAATTAAATCATTTAAATTCAAATTTTAGATTATATTCTAATGACACTAAGATCATTCAAAATTATCTAGACATTCAAAAAGCCTTCCCGATTTCAAACTTTGTCATTCATTAGACTCGTAGCGCCATCCGGTGGGGAATAGTTTCACTGTCCGCTACAATGTTCACGACAGCTGATATATTTCAAATGATTTAACTATCATTCCAAGAGAAATTATCGTAGCCTACTTTCGGAAAACAAAATTATCTGATCAAAAGCAATGGTATTTTATTTCTACCAGTCTTTGCGAATTTCTCTGGGGATAAAATGAATATTTTCTTCCTGGCAATGGAATAAAAACCGTTATCACTTTTAGTCTCGTGACTTGCAGATTATTAATGTCAGTTGAATGGCAACATACTTTCTTTGTACCCTTATATTTTCACAATTCATGCAAAGAAAAGTAAATGTAAAGATTTTGAAATCAAAGGAAAAAAGTCATTCCTTTATAAAAACTAGTACGTACTTTTAATTCCTATTTAGTTTTAATTCTTTTACTCACTTAAAATTTGAAATAAAAATAATAAAATTAAACCTAAATAAATAATTACTTTTAAATAAACTATTCCAAAACATATTAATTAAAATTATTTAAGAAAATCGAATTTTGTTAAAGTAAATTACAGCCTGTTATCAAATAGCATAAATTTTAACGTAAAATTAATTTGAGTGTGAAAATATTTATCATCTGACTATTTTATAAATGCTTATAAATGTTTCATTGTTGACTACCAAATGTATATCATTAAATTTTAGCTCTCCTCTATTAAATATTATAAAAGTAATCAAAAGCCATACTTTTACTGAATTTGTACTATCAAGTGCTTGTATATATTTCGATTATTTATAAAATCATTTCATTTTAAAAAGACAATGAGAAAATTTGATAGAATGTATATCAATCAAAATATTTTCCACCATTTTCTTCCACTAATCTTGCAATTAATTTTCTTTGAATTTTTTTAATCCTTCAGACCATTCTTTGTTATTGACATCGAAATCACCACTCTTAAACCGTGGAAACCAAAATCGGTAATTGAGATATGACGGAGTAGCATCACCAGAAGTTTCTAAATGAGTCTGATGGGCTTTGGCAACAGATTTTTTTTCAAATCAAACAATCAAAAGAAATGAATGTCGAAAATCCAATTCGGAGAGTTCCATGATTGGGGTTTTTATGCACTGAATAACTCAATAATATTAAATGGAAAGCTTTCAAAATGATAACAATAAAGTAATAGTAAATTGTTAAAACCCAAAACCACTGTCATTTATATAGATATTTCGTATGTTTACAAATGGATGTCGCTGATTAAAATACATGCAAACAACAAATAACTGTACGCGATATACAATCAAATCTCCATGTACATGAACATCAAAAATCTCCATAATGAGACTTTTGAAAAATCTTGATTTTTCATTAGAAAACAATTTCTGTATATCCAATGAAATTTTACATCAAACAATAATTTTATAACAAATCATGTATGAATATAAAAAGGAAAAGGATCATTGATTACTCATATTAAAGAACGTAGATTTTCAAAAGAAAGTAAAGGGAAGGAAAAAGGGAAAGGAAGGTTTTAAAGGAAAGGGAAAGTTTTTCAGGAAGGAAACTTTTTAAAAACTGTTTCGTCGATTCTTATTGCGATAGAAATTCCCAGAAGATTATTTACAAATAAAAAATGAAAACTTGTCCACGGTTTCTTTATTCACGTTAACACCTATTCTACAATCTTTCCTAAAGTTAGAGCGAGACTTTTAATTAAAATTTAGTTTTACTTCAGTTTCTTCAATGTTTGACCAAAATAAAATAAAAATTTCATTGTGTGAAATATGTTAGGCTTAATAAAACGCACAAATTATGGAATAGAACATATGTTCAAAAATAAAGGCTTAAAAAATCGCTTTTTGTTTGAGAATACTTTTTTCTAAGCAAATTGTAAAACTAATAAACACTTTTTCAAACAGGAATTTTTTCATGGATTAGTCTTTGAAGGACTCACTAACGATTTACGTTATGAAGGATTAGGCTTAAGATTTACGTTAATCTTTTGTTTATGTTTGAGTCAATTTACTTAAGAATTAGGCTTACGATTTGCATTATTGTTTTGTTTATGTTTGAACCAATTTTCTTAAGAAATAGGCTCATGATTGACGTTAAAATTTACTTAAGATTTACGTTAATCTTTTATTTATGTATGAACCAATTTTCTTAAGAATTAGGCTCATGATTTGCGTTAATATTTCGTTCATGCTTCCTGCATTTCAGTTAAATATTACAGAATTTATAATAAAATGCAAATATTTCATATCCTTTAACTTACATTTTATCATAAAAATTCCTGAAACGCGCAGTGCATTATATAGACTACCAGTGCATAGCCTTCTATTTCAACTCGACACGTTACCGGCAACAGCTTTTCTGATTCAACTGGCAGCGGCCGTGCTCATATTCTACATGACTTGAGATAAATGAAGGCCTTAGTATTCAATAAAGATTAAAATGAAATCTGCTCTGCATATTTCACTGTATCATATCAGAACACCATTTCTTGAACAAAGCATCGCGTGCTCGTGCGAGTTATAATATATTTTTATTCCTTTTAATGGTTTCATCGAATGAGTCACTTTGGTATTGCAAACCATACAAAAAAACTTTGTCCCACATTTATTGTTTAAAAAATGATCCCATTTTCTATTTTTTGCATTTAATATAATCACGTGCTCAAATAGACATATTTCTAAATTTTATCTGCAGTAGTCATCAATTTTTTTTTCATCAGAGCTTCTGTAAATGCCAAGGCAACACGTTATTAAAAGCTGATTTTTCGAGATTCTCGTGCAGATAATAAAATTTTATATTACGCCTACGGATTCTTGTTTTATTTTTCGCCTATGGGTTTTTACTGACGCCAAAAACCGCATCCCAAAAACTACATCATGTTCTGACATAATAATAAGTGAGTAAAGCTTTATGGATTCTAAAAATATAAAATTATTTAACATGAAGGAATTTGGTAACAAAGATATTGCAGGGATGCCAAAAAATCCCAAAAGCTGAGCACGGAAGCATGGAAGTATTTGCATTTGGAAGCATGGATGTGATAGTACCAAATAAAAAAAACTGAAATTTCAGTATTTAGAAAGATGAAAAATAAATGAGAAGCATATTTACAATTTTAGTAAAGCTACGATTTCATGGATTTCATTAAAAAAACTTTAATATATTTTTTTAATCAGAGCTTCTGTAAATGCAATGGCAACGCGTTATTAAAAACTGATTAGGCCAGGATGGCCTGGTGGTAGAGCGTTGGACTCGTACTCCTTAGGTTACGGGTTCGAAGCTCACTGACCAAAAGATTCCCCGAGTGTGTGGCGGCTGGCGCTCGTTAAATCTGTTCCTGGTCGCAAAGTCCTCCATATCAAGAGTAACACCACTGGGGTTACTGGGTCAGAGAAGATCGTTCTCTGTTCTAGGTCTAAATTACGATCTGAAATGTGTGAATGAATATACATGGAACAGGAACAGGATGATTTGCAGGGGTACCTAGCCCCGGCAGGGGCTTAACCCCGGTAATGACAAATATGAAGAGCCTGACGTTCAGTAAGTTGCCGTGACAAGCTGTAGGTCACTTCTGATAAAGTGGAGAAAGAGCGCTTTTCCGAGATTCATGAGTTGTTTCTCAGAGCCAATGGGATGCTAGCTGTTAGGGGAGGAGGAGAGGGCGAGTCTTGGAGCTTTGGCTGATGATGATGATGCAAAACTGGAGGTTTAAACTATTGTACTTGGAGGACCAATCAGGAGGCCGGGTTATTGAGGAGAATCTTAACTTTAGTCGATCAGTGCGTTCAGGATGATTAACTTCTTCTTTTCAGGGTCGGTTGTATTTCTTGCTTGTTTAGCTGCGGCTATTAATTTCGGGAATTTTTGTAATATGGATCGAATCTCTTTAAGGGCTTCAAAAACTTCTTTCAAATCAGCGATCTCGGGGGGAGTAGGGATGCTCAAAGTTGGGTACTCAGCTGGTTTCTTGATGGTTTGCTGTGGGTCTCGGTGAAGATTAGGGTTTTCTGTGGGTGGGGAGTTTCTACTTTTTTCAGTGGGTCTTGCAATTTCAGCGTAGGTTAATCTTCCTCTTCTATTTATCAGCTTGGGATATTTTTTGCAACCTTTCCATGCTGCAAGGTGGCCTTTTTCATTGCAGTTTATGCACACCGGATCTTGGATGATTTCTTTTATCCAGCATTCTCTTGTTTGATGTTTATCTCCACACTTTAGGCATTTCGGTAGAAGCTTGCAATTTTTGGCTGAGTGGTAAAAGCCATAGCAATTATAACACATCGTGGCAGTGGATTTTTTCCTATACGTCTCAACCTTTATCTTGAGGTGTAGGAGATACTTTTCATTGAAGATATTTTGTGCGTTAGCTGATTTCTTTATATCAACCAGGAACATCGGATAAAGGGTCTGGGATCGGTAATTGCGTAATTGAGATATTCTGAGTACAGTGTAGTTTAATTCTTGGAGTTCTCGGGCTAAGTCTTCCTTGTCAGCGTTCCCAGGGAGTCCTTTGATGATGATCTTTAGGGGTCTATTTTCGACTCTTTCAGAGAGTATGCACTCTTCGCCTGAGTCATCTAAAAATTTTATTATTTCTTCTCTTTGGTTTAGGTTCGTGGGTAATATAGAGATGAAATTCTTGACAAGTTTGTTTTCAGTTCCCGGGAATTCTTTAAAGATGGTTTGTAGGGTGTAATTATAGTGATCAGTGATTTTTAGGTTAATTGCAGGGATATTGGTTTTTTCCTTCTTTTCCTCTGGGAGGTTTTCTAGCGCTTGGAATTTGTTTTCAGTGGGGATGTTCTTTTTTGGGCTGTCCGGTTTTGGTTGCTTTGCTGGTTTTTTCTGGGAGACGGATTGAAATCCATCTTCATCGAGCGTTCTTTTGTTTGAGCTTGTTTGAGTTTCGTCAATTTCCATGATGTATTGATCGAAGTTTAGTTCGTGCTTGGGGAATCCCTCATATAGACATGGTCCAAGTTTAATGAAATCGTTTTCAGCGATTGTGAGTGTTTCCTGGTGGGCTTTGAGTTGGTTTACTACTTCGTGATATCTCGGTGTGTTCTCCTGTTTGTAGTGTCGGAGTTCCCGTAAACATGCGTTATCTTTTTGGATGGCCTTCCTCATATCGCCAATCGTTAGTTCTCGTGCAATCAGTAATGAGCACACAGTCCCGGTAAAATTGGGGTCTGAACGCATAAATGAGCTAGATCTGAAAGATGTTCGAGTGATCTTGGAAAGAGTACTGGAGCGACCGCTCTCGCTGCGACTGTCTCCCTGAGATGAATATACATGAATGAAGTCCGCCCCCTAAAAAGGGTTGTGACGTGTGTGTAGCTAAGTCATACTCTTGGCCCTAGATGGCGCTGCTTGTAAAACAAAGAGACTCATTTCTTAGGCTTAAATCATCTGCTGATCGTATCAGCGGGGGTTTGTCCAAGGCAAGTGCCATTAGTCACAACACAAAAGCTGATTATTTAAGATGCTCGGGCAGATAATAATATTTCAATTTTTCGCCTACGGATTTTCGTTAACGCCGCAAATCTCATTCCCAAAATAACATCATGTTCTGACATGACAAAAATGCAAATATTGTATTCGCATGTGAAGTACAATGACACTGGGTGATATAAAAGCGGGTCCGCTTTTCGCCTAATCGTCCGTCGGGTTTGGGCATCCCGAGCTCCAGCTAGCTTGAATGTTGAGTATTTATATCATTCTAATGCTCTTTCGTAGATATTTTTGATTATATGTCCAAAAGTAACATTATATTGAAGTCCGCAAGCTTTAAAAAATCATTCACACACCTATTTCATCCCCTGCAGACATCTCGCTTCAAAAAAAAATCATGAGATTCCCTAAAATATTCCCTACCAGCCACAAACACCTAAACCACCGAACTCGCAGCTGTAGGCCATCACGTGATCCAATTTCCCGACTAAATGTGTTTACACTGCTTAAATGGAACTTCGACCTTATCGCTTCCGCTGAATCGACCTCCCCCCCCCCCGTTTTATTGCGGCGAGCAATTCCGAATCGGATTTTTGGCTGAAATCGAATCGGTAAACATGCGCATTGAATTCTGGGATCGTAAATATGCTCAGGTACGTGTCAGCGAATCGCCTGCGTTTGATCTCATTATACGAGCATGCATATAAATGGACGACCACGCAGGCTCGATCATTACCAAATGAGGGGGTGGGGGAAGGGGTGCGCGTGCGGAATAATCCGAGCATAAATTATTCGCAATATATGCGTGTATTATGATACAAATTTGGGTGTAATGTGGATTTAGTGGGAAATGTTTAGTTCCGGGAAAATGACAGGCTAAATCGCCTGCGAGGTTTGGATTGTCAGATACAAACTGAAGATAAAGAATTCATAATCTAGATATCTAACTCCGTAATGAATTGTTATTCAGCAATTTAAAGATATGTTCTGAGATTTATCAATACATAAATAACATAAATGCGTAATACTACTATTAGATACAACTTGTTGCAAATTCAAATATTTAATACCAATTAAATAATGATAAGAACCATCAAGAGTGGTCCCCCGAAAACTTACTAAAACTATATAATAAAGGTGTCTTACCAGAGAATGCCTTTCATGATATTGGCGTACAACAGTTACGAAATAGTAAACTTTTAAAAAAAAATTACTGAAAATATCATGTCAATGTTCTCGAGTTAATCCCTGGAATGTGGTTAATGGCATCCAAAAATCGGCGATGAGTTTTAGACAGTTTTACTCAAACGATTAAAATCAAAATTTAATACAAAATTGCATTTATAGTTGTAAAAATCCATACAAAATTTAATATATTTAAATCATTGCATCTTTTAAATCAAAACGTAGTTTTATAGAAATCTGCAAATTTGGTGTGAGGGTGCCAGCTCAGGTGCCGTCCGCGTCATCTGAAAACGGCTCAAAATGATGAAGTCCATCCTAAAATTGTCTTAGTGTCTCTTTACAACGGGACGCTCATATAACTGAGCTATACTAAGCTAATCAGCAAATTTGGTGTGAAGACAATATACCAAACTTCATCCATTTAATATAAATCGGTTTTGAGTCATCTTTATCATATATTGACATTTTCCAGAAATGTTCTTTTGTAATTTCAGGTGATCTAAAACTTAAAGATACGTCAAAATCTCCGATTCGAATGTTTTGACGATTAGTATATTTTCTCCATTCTACGCGTATGAGAAAGTAAAATCTAAGTACCGGGACCCCCCCCCCCAGCCACAATGACATATTCAATTTCGTTAATTATTTCACAAGACAGTTCTTGATGAAAACATCATCAAAGACTACACTTACCCTCATCATTCCTCATTTTCCAAGGAAATCTCAAAAATTCTATGTCATTGTAATATATCCTTTATGAGAACACTCTCAACATCGTCTTCAACCCAACCACGACCCCTGTTTCGCCACCTTTTATTTCATTTGAAAATACATCAACCCTAAATACATCTTTAGTGATTTCCTGTTCTACGCTAGCTTGCATTTTTGAAGAAAAAAATCCCCAAAACAATTTCACTGAACATTCTCTATTGGGGGGGGGAGATCCAAAATATCCCCAATCACATCCACTGTACCGATTTTGTCACTAGACTTTTGAGAGCAATAGATAAAATCAGGAGTGACAGTCAAGAACTTCCTTTCCCTTTACTACAGTTATGTAGGGATAATGAGAGTTACAATTATCCTTTAACGAAGTAAATCTTTACAACAAACCAGGCGATTTTGCTGTTTTGGAAGCAGAGCTAACCAATCAGAATGATTAGTGTTTAATGCCTATGATGTAATATTTTTATTGCAATTACTTAGTAATGAATAATTTAAAACATTAATCTGCTCAAATGTTAAAAGTAATTGATGTTTTCGATAATATTTAACGTTTATTGATAAAGAAATTTTATATCACTATGTTTCCCAGTAATAAAAAAAAATAATGTGTGCTATGTGTGTGCTTTCGCGGTCTTCAGGCAGGCTGTTTTATTTTGGGGGGTACGCAATTTCGTATGAATGGTTCGAAAAGTGGTATTGGAAGATTTTTTAAAAAAAATTTCAATTAAAATTGTATTTATTTAAAAGCTATTCTAGATTTGTAAGTTTTCACATTTTTTGTTCGGTGAAAATTATTACTCAAACCCCTTCTACAATCTAAAAAAAGAATGAAATTCTTAAGAAATTATAAACAATTTTATTCGAGGATAGGGATTATTCAATTCATTAAAATATTTTTGACACAATTTTCATCCTTAAGTTGCATTGAAAACAAACTGCTTGCAGTGTTTCGAGAAAAATATTTAATCGCGTGATTTTCTCCCATTTTTGGAGGCCAATAAAAATGATACTTGTTTATTTTGCACAAAATATGACAGTAAATTTACAGTAGTCGTTTATAAGATTCATGAATACAATAAAAAATATGTCTTTTCAAACAATACAGTTTTAATTGTTTTTCCCTGTCTAATGTTCGAAGACACTTAATTGAGGGAATCGTGAATATGAAGTCACCCACGAAAGGTTTAATTGAAACTAAATATAATTATAATATTCCTTAAAAATCAAATGGTGGCTAAAAGCGACTAAATATCTTTGAGGAAGCTCAATCTATGCGGTATCCCCAAATATTGTAAATATATAATATAATATTTTGCGTAGTATTTAAGATTCGTGCTCGAAGTATCCTAAGAGAAAGAATTGTAATCATAAAAATAATGGGCTTCTGAATCTGACCGACTCTCTGCCTGGGAACAAAACAGGATTCAGCTGTAGGATATTTATTGTGCTTTTAAGTAAAATAAAAAGTTTGTCAGCCGGAAGTCAGTCTGTTTGTCTATCTGTGTGGATTGAACCTGATAATAGTAATCCGATACAAAATATAATTGTTGTCTCCACAGACAGATTAGTTGCCTTTTTTTAATGATATGTTTGTTTTAATTTGCTACGAGATAAAAATGCTTATCCCTATATTTAACTTAAAGCAAGTAATATAAAGAAAAATGAAATCAATTCCTACTAAGGTCAACAAAGAAAATTTTCATTTCAGTTACTTTTTATTAAATAATTACAATTAATATAAATAATTGACCAAAAAATTATACATGGCCAAAACAAACTCAAGTTCGTTCCGTGGAAAATAAAATAAATCAGAGCAGAAATCATTCAGAAAACACTCAATAGGGGCTGAATTTTCAATACTGATTGAGGCATTGCAAATGAGGGAATTTTCTACGCCAGTTGGAGTAACGCAATAAAGATTAAAACTTTTTAATTGTCTTTATTCCGCATTATTCTAATTCTAAAGTACTTCGAAAAGGAATCTGAAAAATAGTTTAATTAACAAAGTTTAATTTTGAAAGCATAAACTATTAAGAAAATAAACAGAATCGTTTAAAATAATCGACTGAAGAAATAATAAGCCTAACCTCATTACTAACTACATTCTTTACTTATTTGGCTGTGGGAAAATGAAGATTTTTGGAGAGAAAGTTAGTTTTTAAATAATTAAATTTAAATTTAATGAATTGACTGATATTTTTTTAAAAAAACTGTATTAATATCAATTGTCGTCGTAAAAAAGGCATCTGAACTTGAGTGGATGAAAAAAAGTATTTTATTAACGATTTAAAATTTCAGCAAGATATATATATAGGGAGGGTGTGAACTAATAATGAGAATTGAAAACTGGGCAATTCTCTACGGCTCATTATGAAATCATTATGAAAGTTAGTGATAATATCTTTCAAAACCGTTATAGTACAAGAATGGTTATTATATTTTCTTAAAACACAAAAAATTAGATAATAATTTTATTTGAAAATAATTTGTTTATTTATTCTTAATATATTTTTTAATTTAAATTAAATTATTATTCAATCATTATTTAGTTATTCAATCAATAAAAAATTTTTAACGATTAATACGAAATTCAAACCGATTTTGTTCTACAATCAATATTTTTTTGGATAGTAATTTCAAAGTAAACTTTACACTTCAGCTTTATTTCTTAGCATAAACATTTAATTAGATTCATTAAAATTTGTAAAAGATATATTTAATTAAGTTAAGTTTTTAATTAAATTCTAGTTTTTTTCCAGCTGTAAAATAGCATAGCAAAATCTAAAATTAAACGCATTCCTAAAAATTAAATATTTTGTGAGAACACGCTGGTCACAACAGGCGATTTCTTTTAACATTTTTATTCTTTTAGAAAATTTAGCTGATATTAAGGCCAAAAACTGTGAAGGGGTAAGAGTCATAATTCTATTGAGAATTGTTAACTTAATTTGTCTACTGAGATTTGTAAATTTAGGTTCATCGTAGGAGAAAAGTAGGAGAGTAAGAATGTATGGCACCGAATTACCTATATTTGAAAAGGAGTATTTTTCACTTTTTCGTATAGACTGCATAGAGAAAATATTGTTACGGATTATCGGGTTCGCTTGTAGTGGGTGTATGACGTGAAATCAGAAGGCGTCAGTAGGAAACAACGACAACTTTCATTAACACAAAGAGCATGGACACACATAAGACAAATATTTAAAGTCGAGATGAACACAGGACAGCACATAGCGACACAATACAGCAGACAGTAGCCCACAAATAATAATCACCACAACCCACTAAATGCCCAAATAGAATAAACAGAAGAGGGGATCCTCGGAGCTTCACTCTACGGTCTCTCCAGACGGTTGAATTTATCACTGCCTTCTCGCTTTAGCTGCCATCTCGCTACCAAACGACTGGCTACTCCACACACAACACGATTGTTGTGAAACGAAGCGAAATGTAACCGCCACCAGGCGGCGATGTTGTGACGTCAGCCTGTGAGCTGCGTATTTGGTCCGTATGGATTGTGATCTCCTCAGAGCTGTATGGTGTAACTGTGTCGTCCTTTGTCAATACGCGTAATGTGCTTAAAAACCCTTTGAACTTATTTTGACTGAAGTACCCCGCATCTGGTAGATGCAGACCTGTTTGATTTTGAAAGAGTCTATGTTTAGATTTGGTTTCCGAACATAGTGACGTCAGCGACAGGACTGGGTACTTTTGATTTGAATTTTTCCGAATTTGATGACAATGGATTTGACACAGTTAAAAACACAACGAAAATCGTATCGTACTTCGTTTACGGTATGTTCAAAAAAGCTCGAAGAAGAGCTTTTGAAAGAATTGCCTGATCTGAGAAAACTTTTGAAGTTTCGAATTAGCGATAAATTTCAACGTTTGGAAACATGCCAAACGGAACTGACGAATCGAATTTTGGAACTGGAAGATGATGAAACTGCTTACGAAGAAGACTTTCTATCAGCTGAGGAATATCGGGATGCTTATTCTGAACTTTGCTGTCAAGCCGAACAAATGTGCTTACAAGAAGTTAGCACTCACGAATCCCCCGAAAGACGCAAATTTAAGCTCCCGAAAATTTAGCTGAAGAAGTTTAGCGGCAACTCAAAAAAATATCTGACCTTATGGAATCAATTTAAAAAATCGATGAAGACCCAAACATTCCGATCGAAGACAAATTCCAATAAAGAAACGATAAACCTTGCTAGAGCGGGATTCCGGCCCCAGCCAGGCTATCGTAGAAGAGATAACCACCGAGTCCATAATGAACAGTTAGAGCCGACTGAATCAAATACTGCATCAGCGTTGGTAAGTCTTCAAACGCAAGGTAAGAAGGTTCAAAACTGTATTTTTTGTTACAAATCGCACCCTAGTGAGAAATGTTTTTCAACTAAGAAAATGTCTTTAAATGATAAGAAATTAATATTAAAGAAAAAAGGTGCATGTTTTTCTTGTTTAAAAAAATCTGAGTATCTAAGTAAATTTTGTAATGTTAAAAACCAATTGAATTGTTTTCATTGCAATAGCCATCATTTTGATATAATGTGTTAAAAAAAATTAACAAATCTAAATGTATTGCTCCCAAATCTGAAAATGATCCCACGGCTTCTCTCTCTAACTGCAGCAAAAGTAAAACTATCTTTTTGCAAACACTTTGTATATTCATTCGATATCTGTGTCAGCAGAAATTAATCCGTGCTGTTTTAGATTCTGGTTCTCAATCGAGCTTCATAAATGAAAACATCGTAAATCAGGTCAACATTTCCCCTTTGAGAACCGAAACTATGATTCACGCGTTATTCGGCGGGAAAGAAACTAAACCAATTAGTGATGATGCATTCCCGGTCGATGTCAGTAATTTAGACAAAACATTTTCTTGCAGTTTGGAAGCTCTCTCTGAAAAAAAGAATTTGCGGCTTTATTCCTATGATTGAGAATAAAGATATTATAAACGAATTGTGTTGTTGTTGTTGTTGTTGTTACTTATAGCACTTGCCATGGACAAGCCCCGCTGATACATCAGCAGAATTTAAGCCTGAAATATACGTCTCTTGTTTTACAAGTAGCGCCATCTAGGGCCAAGAGTACGACTTAGCTACACACACGTCACAACCCTTTTTAGGGGGCGGACTACATTCACGCAAATTCATTCATTCATCTCAGATCGTAATTTAGACCTGGAACAGGGAACGATCACCCCTGCCCCAGTACCCCCAGTGATATTACTCTCGATATGGAGGACTTTGCGACCACGAACAGATTTAACGAGCGCCAATCGCCATACACTCGGGATTCTTTTGGCCGGTGAGCTTCGAACCCGTAACCTAAGGAGTACGAGTCCAACGCTCTACCAACCAGGCCATCCAGGCCCAAACGAATTGTAAAGAAAGAAAATAGATTTTTCGGATTCTTATCGAAATGAAACGGAAATTAATCTTTTGATCGGCGCAGATGTTTTAGGAAAATTATTGACTAAAAATGTTGTTGCATTAGAATCTAGTTTAACTGCAGTTGAAACGAAACTTGGTTGTACTGTCTTTGGAAAGAGTTCTTATGAAAATGATAATATTTTAAAGACATTCTCAATGCATTCCATGACCTTTCCAGTAAATAAACTTTGGCAACTCGAAGTTTTGGGTATTTCTAGCCCCACCGACTAGGAAAGGAAAAAAGGCGATTTTGATTTAAATGCATTTAATGACAAAATGAACATTCTTCCTGATGGAAGATATGAAGTTGAACTTCCTTGGAAATTAGATTCTGGGAATTTACCTAGTTATAAAGAATTAGTCTGGAAAAGACACGAAAAAATGATGAGAAAATTTGGAAAAGAGGAATTCTTTTCAGATTAAAAAAAAAGATTTGAGGATTGGGAAAATTTGAATATCATTGAACGTGTGCCGGATTTCGAATTAAACAAAGGAATGCCATAATTTATCACACCGGCCAGTGATTAAATGGAAAACCCAAACTACAAAAATTCCCCCGGTTTTTGACGCTTCTGCTTTTGAGCAAGGGAAACCACCTTTCTTTGAACGAATGTTTGTTTAAGGGAATTAACCCAACAGAATTAATACCAGATATTCTCGATCGATTTAGAATGCATCCAATTCCTCTTAGTGCAGATATTGAGAAGGCGTTCTTAATGTCATCTGTTGCACCTAAAGATGGAAATTTTCATAGATTCTTTTACCTATGTAATGAAAAAGTGATTTACAGGCATTGTAGAGTTGTATTTGGTGTTTTCTTCGAGCCCATTTTTATTGAATGCTACAATTATGCATCTTCTTGAAAGCTGTACAGAATTTTATGATGTTGTGCAGAAACTCAAATGTTCTTTTTATGTTGATAATTGTTTAACTGGAGTTTGTAGTATTTCAGAGGCTGAGAATTTTATTGGAAAAGCAAAAATCATTTTGTCTAAAGGTTGTTTTAATTTGAGAAGCTGAGAGAGCAATGTGGAATGTAAGCATATTAATAAACATTCTGGAAATACTTTTCTTTTAGGTATAATATGGAATTTAGATGAGGATACTTTGAAATGTAAAGTTTATTTTGGAATTTTATCTTGTGTAACTTGGTATGTTGACACCTTCCGCATTGTTCCCTGAACTTATATTACAAGATTTATGGAAATCTCATTTTTCTTGGAGGGATGAATTGCCTTTAAATGTTACTGAAATGTTTTCTAAATGGTTAAACGAAATGTATTTATTGAAAGAGGTATCCCCGCCTCGTTTTATGAACTTTAACGAAACATCAGAATTAAATGCATGCAAGGGGGCATATGCTGCGTGTGTCTTTTTTAGATCATATGAAGAAGGTGAATTGAAGGTTAAGCTCATTCGCGCTAAGAACAGAGTGGCTCTTTAAAATCTTTAAGCATTCCAAGATTAGAATTGATGGCTTGCTGTACCGGAGCCAGACTTGTAAATTCTATTATCAAAGCTATTGGTGCAATAGGCATTAAAGTCACCCTCTGGTCATATTCCACTGTTGCTTTGAGGTGGATTCAAGAATGGGGTGACTGGTCTGTTTTTGTTGCAAATCGTGAAAGAGATCAGAGAACTAACTAACGGGTATTCTTGGCGACATGTGCCAGAAAATATGATTACTGCCGACATTCTGTCGCGTGGATGTTCACCACAACAAATGCTAAAATCGAGATGGTGGGAAGGACCATCGTAGTTAAAAGAGAACCGTGAATTGCGGCCTTTTACCAGCATTTTTTGTCAGCCTAAAGAAGTAGATATTGAGAGGAAAAAGTCTAAATCTGTTAACATGTATCTAACCGAAGACACACACCCTTGGTATGCTGAAAGAATATCGGATTACGATAAAATGATTAAAGTATTTGCTTGGATATTGAGATTTGTGAATAACTGTAAGGTTAAAGACAAATGTAAAATCTCTGAACTTTCTCAATCTGAAATTGAATATGCTGAGAAGAAGTTAACTATTTTAGTGCAGAGCTATCTTTCTGATGTAAAATTTTCCAATTTCATTGAAACTTTCCTTGACAATGAAGGTATATTAAGAGTAAAAACTAAAATAGTGAACCAGAAGGACGAAAGATTTTTTCTGCACCCAATATTATTACCTGAAAAATGTGTATTTACTTAACTTTTAATTAAATTTGTACATATAAAAAATTGTCATGCAGGAATTCAAATGATGCAAAGCCTATTAAGAGAAAGGTATTGGATCATAAGGTCTAGGAAAGCTATTAAAAATGTGTTGCATGATTGTGTAAAATGTAAACATTTTAAAATAAAATTTATGTCAAGCGAACTCACACCTTTACCACCAGATATAGTAACAGATTGTACGCCTTTCGAAATCGTGGGAATAGATTTGGCAGGGCCCCTGTTTTTGAAATATAAAGAGAAGGTTTGGATAGTTCTTTTTACGTGTGCGGTATATCGCGCCATTCACCTTGAACTTGTAAATTCTCTATCTGCTTACTCCTTTCTTTTGTCTCTAAAACGATTTATCGCTAGACGTGGCAGGCCACGAACAATTTATTACGATAATGGGACCAACTTACGGGGAGCTTCCAGTGATCTCGCAAAATTGAATTGGAATAAAGTTCTAAAAATAACAAGATTTCCTAAAATATTTTGGAGATTTATTCCTCCTACCGCAGCTTGGTGGGAAAGGTTGGTTCACACTGTAAAGGATTTGTTAAAACGCACTTTAGAAAAATCAATTTTAGCTTATGATGAACTGTATACTATAATTTGTGATTGGGAATCCATTATCAATTGTAGACCTTTAACCTATGTATCAAAAAATGCAGGAGAATTGATTCTTCTTACACATAGCATGTTCCTTATTGAAAACAAAAGCTCAAACACTGAAGATATTGAAAAATTAAATTCGAAAGGTTTCAACAAAAGAAAACAGTATCGCAACAATTTGTTGAAAGACCTACGTCAGCGCTTTAGAAAAGGAATACCTTGGCCAACTTGTGCAAAAACATAATGAAAATCATTCACGTAATCCTCAGGTTGGAGAAACAGTTATAATGGATGATGATAACAAAAAGCGTTTGTTTTGGGTTTTGGCGAGAATTATTGAATTGATTCCAGGGCGAGATGGGAAAATTCGGACAGTTAAACTTACAATGCAACATGGGACAGCTTTACGTCCTATACAGCGAATTTATCCCTTAGAGATTTATTCAAAAGTATCTATTCA
Source organism: Argiope argentata (assembly GCA_026289955.1). NCBI lineage: Eukaryota > Metazoa > Arthropoda > Arachnida > Araneae > Araneidae > Argiope > Argiope argentata. The sequence goes on from JAOUZG010048027.1 coordinate 1,361,651, forward strand.
TAAGGAACCTGTTGGTGAGGAATCTAAGCCTCGAAATGTATGTCATAAACTCAACCAATCAGCACCTGCTGATGATGTAATTGTAAGAAAGTACACCTCCTCTGGCAGATGTGTGAAAGCACCTGAAAGACTCGATCTCCTGAATAATGTTTGTTATGCACTTGAGACTCTTGTCGAGTCTCAGGGGGGGGGGAGGATGTTGTGAAACGAAACGAAATGTAACCGCCACCAGGCGGCGATGTCGTGACGTCAGCCTGCGAGCTGCGTATTTGGTCAGTATGGATTGTGATCTCATCTGAGCTGTATGGTGTAACTGTGTCGTCCTTTGTCAAGAAACGTTACGTGTTTAAAAACCCTTTGAACTTATTTTGACTGAAGTACCCCGCATCTAGTAGATGCAGACCTGTTTGATTTTGAAAGAGTCTAAGTTTAGATTTGGTTTCCGAACAACGACGTTGCTTCCACAGTTCAGCTCTCACTTGAACTCCAAACAACCCTGGCACTCAGCCGTTGCTTCGCTATCCTCTCGAAGACTTCTCACTTGTCTTCAACACCAACTGCGCTTCCATTCACCCCTACAGCTTGAGACTGAAACTCTTTTATTACTCCCAGGAGGCGGGCTGAGAATCTTCCAGACATTTGTGCATCTCAATTTATAATGGGCGGATCGTTAAAATTCACGAAGTTTTCAGCAATACCCGTTTTGTCGTCAAAGTCACCAAATTTGTCGTCTAGTCGAAAAATGGCCGCCAAGTTTGTAGCCAAGCTTTGAGATTACTGAAGCGGCAATCACTCAGCACGCAACATGGCTGCTGTAAAATGGTATTCCTTACAAAGATACTATTCTTGATGGGAAGCAAAATTACAAGTTTGTAATAGTATTTTAATTGCAAAAAAATTCAAAGTCGAGATTTTGGCTAGTTTCCTTATTTTCAGACCTTCTTGAGTTCGAAAGACACATTTTCAGCATTATATCTCTCTGTGTCCGTGACAAACGTAACTTAAAAACGCTTTTCACTAGACGGATGAAATTTATTATATGATCTTTTCACCAAATTGGTAGCTTTATATCAAATTTGTGAAATATACGCTCAGAGGAACTCTTTATGCCAGCTATTAGAAGGTTATGGAATGTAATAAGTACAAAGTAAAGAGAGTTAGGAGAATAAATCTTTCGATGCACAGATTTAACATGTGTACTGTAAACTGTATAAATGTTTCAGTCAGATCCAACAAGGGGTTGTCTGTCTCTCAGTCTGTACTTTAAGAAGCATATAAACGTAAAAATTCAAAAATTACTTAAATATATCAAATTTGATTTTGAGACCACAATTAATTCTGCGTCAAATTTTGGTTTCAATTAGTTAGGAAAAAAACACAAATTCTATTTTTGGATCTAATAACTGCATACCTGGGTTTAACTTTCAAAAAAAACTCTCTAGGGGTTACACATTAGAATCAGTAAAATTTTAAATTCCCTCCAAAAGTTTGCATTTCGTGAATATTATACATAAATCCCTTGTAAGGCGTTCTATGGGATAAAATCTTCATTAGAGAGAATACTAGAAAGTTTTGCTGAGACCATCCAGAATTATTTTAACTATTTTTTAATTCACATTCATTTTTTGATTTTCAGAAATGTTTTTATTTTTTATTGCAAAGAATATATATTCAAAAGCCATGTGCCCTTAACAGCATCGCTAACACATTAAAGGTAAAAATGCTGGGAGTTTATTTTTAAAAAATAAGTACACCCTCTAAAAGAAAAAAGAAACTAAAAATATCCATTAGTAGCTTCTCTATAAGTCGCATAATTCCTTGACATTTTTTAATTCATTAAAAATATATTTCACTCATCTTTCTTTCCTCTCGAAAAAGATTTTTAAAAAATTTCATTTAGCCGGCGAAAACGGAACACTAAAAACATTCGATGGGGAAAAAAATTGTAAAAACACAAAGCTGATAAAAGTCATTCATTTTCACATTAGAGAAAACTAAAGTAAATATATCCATCAAAACTTCTTAAAAATCTCCCAAAAGTTATTCATTTTTATTATTTGCAGCTATCATATATAAAACAACTTTATCCGTTAAACATTTCAGAAAACGATTTTTATGTTGAAGTAGAAAATAACATGAAAATATTTTTTACTGGCGAAAAGAAAATAGAGGTAAAAAAATGTATTTTTAAAAATATCAAAATTTAGTTTTGCTGTTATATTTTCGATTACTTTTTTAACGAACTCTTTTCTTTAAATAATTATTTAAACGTTATTTTTTTTTTGTTTCTTAAGCTGGCGTGCGTATATCGCTCTTTTACTTTTTTAAATCCAATAAGTGAAAAACATACTTATTTTTAATACACTTTGATGAAGCATTAATACATTTCTCTGTCTTCTTTATTTTTCATTTTATTTTGTATTTCTTTTTTTATTATATTTATCAGAAAATATATGTAATAAATTGCAGAAATGTACTGTTATATTTTAATTCCTTTGATAATGACTTAATATATATAACATACAATCTCCCTGTTTTAATTTTCCAACTCATTGCATTTTTATGAGAAATCAATCAATTTAAAAACTTTTAATCAAATATTAGATAGCATGGATCATATTGTCAAGTAATAGTCTCAACTAACCAAATTCATGTATATAATAGAGAGAACATGAGCAAGGCTACTAAAATAAAAACAACTTACTCGAATATTTTAAATTAAAGTTTAAAAATATTTTTATTTCTTCTGAAAAAATTCTGCTGGAAAAAAATCACTATTGATTGCTAGCCAACAAGTAATAAAATTCCATAAAGGACTAATAATAATATAAAAATAAAATTTCTTCATGAAACAACTTATATCAAAAACTAATTACATTTCCATCATTTTGAAGTAGTAGTATAATCCAATCTTCAAATAAAAATTAAAAGTTCTCTAAAATAATTATTATATCCTATTTTTAAAATTCTTCTAGTTGAATATTTATAATTTTCTAACTATTACAACACATTAATATATTATGATTATAAAAGTATTCATATCAATTCCTCCCCCCAAAACAAACAGAGAATTCTATATATCATTCGTAAGTCGATATTTTTGATTCTTCACAGTAAATATAATATCCTTTTCTAGTAAGTATTTGTTATTTTCGTTTTGCCAATTAATATTCCCTGAGAAATGCTTTTAAACATAAAAATATTTTAAACATTTTTGAATAAAAACACACATATATATAATTGAAAATTTATAAACATAAAAATACTGAAAATTGCCATAATAAATATAAAAAAAATTGTGAAACATATTTTTTTTAATTCTAAGAAATTTGTTGTCAAGCCAATATTTAACAGAATCTAAAAAAAAATCTTTCTTGACAAATAAACAGCAAAGATATAAATTTCACATCTCTCAGTTTCTAAACTGAATAAAAATAATATATTTACACGAAATTAAATGTGAAAATGTATAACCAGCTACTTAGAGAAAAACCGTTTTTCTAACACTTTGAATATAATATCATGAGAAAAATAATTTATTTTCATTAAATATTCTCGGTAAAAATCCCTATTGAGGCCATTCATAGATGAATAAAAAGAAATAAAAAGTTTATTGAAAGGAATTAATGAAGTCTACGTAAATAAATCTTTTGCAATAATATAATGTATTTTAAATAAAGGAATTACATCCATTAACATGTCGAATTATTAATAAATAAGATGTTTGCAATTACAAGTTATAAAAAAATCCTTTATAATTAATGAATGACTTATTAACAGATAAATCATTTTCAAATATGTTAATTTTAATTTCACTTTTCTGTCTCCAGTTTCTTTATTTATAAGTAAATAAGAAAACTTTTAGTAATGAAGTAATAGGATCTGAATAGATAACAAAATCATTTTCATCGCCATAAAAATTGAAAGTAAATTAAAAATATATCAATATTCTAAATTAAAAACGTGCTTTATTAATTGAAATATGACGTTCCATTTCAGACCAATTTAACAAGATATATTTCTTTTTTATTTTATTTTTTAACAAGAAATATTCCTCAAAAGACAAAAGCTATAATGAAAAAAAGCGTCTCACATTTTTTTTCTCGTAGACAATTTGAATTAATATACAAGATGAATCTTTTCGGAACTCTTAATTTCGTTATTAGCAATCTCAATTTTTGCAATATTTAGCAATAACTTATGAAATAATGTAAAATTTCTTGATTTAGCTGAAGAACATAATTTGTTTTTAGAACCTAAATTCTCTACGATTGCTCACAAGTAATTTTAAATGACGCTATTCGTATCTTATAATAATAAAAAAAAGAAATTATATCTGCCTGTGGGGCAGATTATTTGGAATTCTAGGTTATTTCTTTAATAATTGCTGAAAATAGTGTTAATGAAAACGAATTTTATGTTAATTTAAAATTCAACAGATTATCTTCATAATTTGATTGTCTTAAAGTTTCATCTCTAGTTTTTAATTTTTAAAATTACTGTCATGCCTGATTTTCAATAATGTTTTTATTGTTGTAATAAAATTCAAACGGTTTCATGGGGGAGGGAGTGTTAACCCTTACAAACAAGATTGTTTGATCTAGAGCAAAAAAACACGACAATTTTATTCTTTTGAAGAGCTGCGATTCCTCATTTCTCATATTAACTCCTGAAAATATTATTACCATCAATTATTTTTAAATTATCATAATTTTTTTAAAAAATATCTATTTAAATTTAATTGTTGTGCAACTTTTCCCTGGATATTATCGATTTTTAAAAAATGTTCTCTTACATGATCAACAATATATCGTTCAGTTCATTCAAATCTCTTTCATTTTGTTCAGTAAACATTTAATCTCATAATTTTTCATTATTATTGAAAAATGAGGAAGCATTTAATATCTTATTCAGTTTACATAAGGCATAAAAAAAGCATAATTAACAATACGAAAAATAAAAGAAATTGGTCAGCTATCATCTTAATAGGTATATCATGTAGTGTTATTCACTGATTAATATGATTCATGTACAAAATACACAGAACAAGTATAAGGGTATTATAATAATATTTCTATATAGTCCGTCACAATGCTTAAAAATATTTTTTAAAGAATAATAAGTTCCTTTTTAAAGTATTTTTAAAAAGTATAATAACCATCTGTTGCCAAAGACAGGCAATAGGTATAAGAATAAAAATTTGCCAAATATTTTGTACTGCATTGAAATAAAAATATTAGAATAGATTTTCTTCTAAATTTACTCAAAAATATTAGAAAGTAGAAAAAAATTTCTTTACAGTTGATTAATTAGAGAATATTTTTATTAATAAAAATGCGATTTTATGCTCCTAAAAATTATTTAATCTTGAGTATTGTTATTGTTTTGCTTGATGATATTATAAATGTTTTGAATCCTTATTTTAATTCGCTTCTAAATTGCCATTCCTAGAGCTCAGAATAATCTTTTTATAGTTTTTTAAATACCTTTCATAATTTATAGAAAAACTTAACTATCATTGGTTTTTGAAAATAGTTTTCTAAGCTCTAAAGATTTTTAAGAATTCACAAGATCGAAAAACATTTGTTTGCCGCTATTGATACTCTTACATTAGTTAAAATATAGCGCACAATATTGCGCTGTTATACTTCATATAAATTTATTTTATAATTAAAATAAGTTATCTTTTTATCAATTCGTTTATTTATATTTGCGTTGACATTTCTTTGAATTTTGATATTAAATTTATTTTTTTCTTAAGTATAATGTTTACATTATGCAAGCGTCAATATTTGATTGCTATAACCTATGTATTGTATAACTGTTTTAAATTTCTAATAAAAATTCTGAAACTTCAGAGCGACTTTAGTATAATTTTTGGGGACAATTCATTAAATTATTAATTCTTTTCATAAAAGATACAAATATATTTTATCGAGATGAATGCCGGATAAATATGTTATATATTATTAAAACTTTTTTTAAATGCTTGCAAAGAAGCAATAAATTAATATGTAAAATAATTTTCAGAGCAACCAAAACTGAGAAAAGTGTTCTCAAATCGATTTTCAAAAAAAAAAAAATTTTTTAATTCGAAGTATAAAATTTTTATTTCTACTTGATAAACATCATATCCCAACGTCTTTTCACTTCTTGCGACATTTGTCTTCTTTTTTAACAATTAATACTTCTTGAATGACATTTATTATAACCCAACCATTAATTAATGCCAAAATCTTTAATCAAAATCAACAAAAAATGGAGCCATCTTTCGTCAGATCACGCATCTTTGGATTTTGTAATAGCAGGCTTCCCTCGCCAAATTAGTAGCCAAGATATACATTTTCTCTCGCGAGTTCCCGTTTCTTCCCGCTGCTGGTGGTATGATTAAGTGAAGTTCCCTAACCAGACTACCAATTAGAAACTTTAGATTCAGCGTCAGTCCCCCCTAACGAGCTATTTTTGAGTCAGTTTTATAAAAGAGGGGAGACCTGCGTCAGCTATCGGAGACCAGATTGCTGTTTAGTAAACACTGATTAAATGTTTGTGCCAGCAGACTGTAATTAAATAGCAGGGTGGATAGTTAGTGGGGAGGAAAAGTGGGAAATATGATCCCCAGCAGGGGATTAAGTGCCTGTTTTAAGCAGTCGCAAGAATTTCGTAAGAGTTTTAATAAGGAGAATGATTCTGTTAACTAGAGGAAATTTGTAGCTGTAAAAGAGAGTTAAATATCGTTTCCATCCTTAACAATATCTTATTCAGTACAAGATTATTTTTTAAGAATATTTATAGCTTTTAATTTCAATTAAATCTTTTATACATGTGAATCTTCATGAGTTTTTCAACAAGGTCTTTTTTAGAATTATATGGTTAGACATTGAAGTCCTGCAGTTTTATAGTTCCAACTCGCTCTGTTTATTATATATAAAATATCTTCATATTGTAATTGCGTCCTTTGACGTCACACTTTCATAAAAAAGGGACTAACTTAGTATTCTGTCTGCTAATTTCATTTTGTATTTCACATAATTGTAACTAAGCAAATTACAAAAACAATTAATAAAATGCAGTTTCTTTTACTTTCAAGGAAGGAAAAAATTTGCACGATTCAATTTTTGATCAAAAAGACGGAAATCGATTCCATTTTCATTACAAAAACAAATAATATAAAAATTTCAGTCAATTCTTACTTAGGTCAACAAAGAAAAATTTAATTTTAGTTACTTTTTATTAAATAATTTCAATTAATATAAATAATTGATCACAAAACTCATTGATTTTCGAAAGAACTGAACTCGCAATCTTCACCTTTCACGTGAAAAATAGTGAAATCTTCCAATTTTACAGATTTGGTTACTACCTGTTGATTGCAATTCTCATTACAAACTGCTTAAACTCTATTTAAAATATTGAAAATTAAATTTAATGAATGAATTAATATTTGAAAAAAATAGTATTAACATCGAGTGTCTTCCACTACGAATTTTAAAAAATGTATTTGAACTTGAGTAGATGAATAAAAAGTATTTTATTAACAACTGAAAATTTAAACAAATGGTATATATATTTATATATATAGGGATAGAGTGAACTAATAGCAGGAATTCAATGAAAAGTATTTTGAAAACCGCTTCAAGACACTAAAATGGCATTACAAGAAAAGCACACTTACTTATGTTTTTGTACGGGCTTAAAAAATTTTCTACTATTATAATGTTTGAAGTTTTGAGAAAAATTTCAAATTCTCGTTACATTTTTTTTCTACTATTTCAAGCGCCCGTTTACGTTTAAAATTCAGCTTTGGGCCAAAATTTACACCCATTTATTGTTTTCTTTTAAACAATAAAAACATTTATTTTGGGTTTCTAAATCTGTTGGTTTTAGCTCTTCGATAAATAGAAACCGAGACATAAGATTTTTAAGCCGAAAACGAAACCGAAAGTTAAATATTTTCAACATTTTATCAAATGTACACCTTTCTGAGTTATAATTTATTTATTTATTTATTATTCTATATTTTTTATTTATATTCTGTTAGCATTTCATGCGTATTAGAATACGTTTTCAGTTATTTTTACTAAGAAAGAATTGGCAATTATATCTGCTTTTGATTATTGTTACGTGTTCACAACTTTTGTAATGCAAGACAAATGAAAACTTTAAATGATTTTTTGGAGGGAAAAAACTTAGATTTCGTAAAAGAATTTCATATAAAAAAACATGATTTCTTAAAAACTTGTTAATATATCTCAGTGATAATTTCATATATGTTATCGTAAGTGTCCCAAAGGCAATGAACAGGAGGTTGAACTTTGAATTGAGTAGTTTTTGTTTTAGAGCTGCCCAATGTAATTTTCAATAATTAATTTCGTGAAAACTTCAATACAGAAATACCCGAGGTTTTCGATGCAAATTTAAAGATTTGTATAAACATAAAGTAATCCGTAAAACAGAAAGCTGACGTGGACTTCTCGAGCATTTCGCAAAAAAAAAAAAAGATAAAATATGAATCACACAAAAGAATCGGTTTTCGAGTTCCTGGAGCTTGCGCATTGGCTTTTCAATGAGGACGTAAAAAGTCATCTCTCCCATCAACAAGTTTTATGTACTTCGTTTGTTGGCGTAACGATTTCTTTAAAAGGATCCGATTAAGTACTTTTATGTAGGTCAGAACCACGTGGAATTTTGCTGTTTTACGACGTCGGTTTCTATGTTCTCCTTATAGGAAGTGTAGAGAACATCACAGTATTGTAACTGCAATGTATAAAAATTTAAAAATTGAGATTTTGACGTATCTCCACGTTTTACACATCCCCGAATTCTTATACACATGCTTATTCCAAAAATGTGGTTTGTCTGTGACGAAGATAACTTGAAACAGTTTTAAGCTAAATAAAAGAAAAGTGCTGTGCAAGCTTTAAATTACATTTATAGATTTCTATCAAATTTTGAACAAAATCTATTTAGATGACATCCATTCATCCGGTTGTGGATTTATCAATATTTTCTTATACCTCATCAGAATCTTAGTAAAATAAGTATCTAATACTTTTTATACGTCTTTGTAAAAAAACAAAAACAAATTACCACTGTTTATTTGTCAATATTTTCTTATATCATATCAGAATCTTAGTAAAATAAGTGCCTAATACTTTTTATACGTCTTTGTAAAAAAAACTAAAATTATCACCATTACATTCATTATAATCTTCTAAATAACTGTTACGCTTATTCACAAAATAAGGAATTTTGTAATTACTTGGCGAAAAAGAAAATATTGTCATTACTTTTTGAAAAATAGAGTGTTTTGTAACTATTTGAGGAAAAATAAAATATTTTGTAATTACTTGGCACAAAATCAAATATTTTGTGACTATTTGGCGAAAAATAAAATATTTTGTAACTACTTGGCGGAAAATAAAGTATTTTGTAATTATATAGGAAGATAAAGATTCGCTCTGTGAGAATGGGATGTAGAGCATTCAAGCAACGTGGGAGTTATGGAATAAGCTCTACTATTGGTTTAAAACAAACATTTATTTACATAAAAATACAAAAATTGTTTTTACATTTCCTAATGAGTTCTCTCAGCTGTTGAATCCAAATCAAATATTTATTTAGTTAAAATTACAAAGATGTGACTTATAGTCTATAATTAGCTTGCTCGGCAATTTAATTTATATCAAATATTTATTTACATAAAATGACAAAGTTTTTATTTATATTTAGCATTGAAGCGTAGCGTCTGGTTCGAGAAATCGAGAATGCTATATTCATACACAACAACTTTATTCAAGTCCTAACTAGATTCTGGCGCTCTCTCCTTTTTTGAGAGGTTACAAAAGGGTTGCCAGTTGGCGGGAGTTCCTTCGCCAAAGGCGAGTAAGCACAATACGGAACATCCCCCGCGGCGTTGAAATATTAGAAATATTTAAATATTACACATAGAAATTAACAGCCATTATATAATACAAACAATATAAAAGTGTTAAATAGATGCAAACACAATTGAATATTAATTCAAAATTTAAAGCTTAAATTACACAGAAGATACAATTGAGCACACTATTTAAAATTGAAAGCTTAAGTTGGTTAAAATACACAAAGATACAACCAACACTGTAATGCACTTAGCTACCCTCCAGGAGACGAAGATTGTTCTCAATAGGCAAAACACTAATTTTTGAAAGTGGTCTCCTAAAATTACCCTTTGGGGTACGGACGTCAACCACTCTAACGTTTCCATTAGGGCCTGGAATGGACTTAATAATCCTACCCAATAACCACTTACAGGTCGGGAGTTGAGGATCTTTAATCAAAACCATCATACCAGGAATAATACTAGGTTGTTTAAATACCCACTTAGTTCGCTGTTGTAAGTGACTCAAATAGCTATTTTGCCATCGTTTCCATATGACTTGAACCAATCTCTGAGTTTTTTGCCATCTATCAAGAAGGGTTTCTCTTTTATCAGTTAGGTCTGGCTCAGGGATAGCATTTATGGGTTTTCCTAACAGGAAATGGCCGGGAGTTAATACCTGGAAATCGTCTGTATCAGTTGATAAGGGAGTGAGAGGTCGTGAATTGAGGATGCCCTCAATTTGAGTAATTACAGTTAAAAATTCCTCCAGCGTAAGTTTTGAGACGCCTATCACTCTCTTCAAATGATACTTGAAGGATTTTACGCCGGCTTCCCAGAGGCCACCAAAATTGGGTGCCCTAGGTGGCAAAAATTTCCATTTTATGCCCTCTGAAACTAACAGACTTGCAATCTCTTCATTTTTTACGACAAGTTTATAGAGATGCTTCAGTTCTGCTGAAGCACCTGTGAAATTCGTAGCATTATCGCTAAAAAGAATCGAACTCTTGCCACGACGTGCAAAAAATCGTTTCAAAGTGGCAATTAGAGCGTCTGCTGTCAAATCTGACACAAAGTCCAAGTGAACTGCTTTAGTTGCCATGCAGACAAAAATGACTACATAGACTTTCTGAAATGTACCCTTTCTCTGTCCCTTATATTTGATCAGAAATGGACCACATAAATCTAGTCCTGCGTTTTGAAAAGCTGAACTTGGCGTTACTCTTTCAGACGGCAGATTCCCCATAATATGATTAGCGACAACTGGGTTAACTTTGAAGCATTCTACACATTCATGAACGACCTTTCGCGCTATGCTTCTACCACCCAAAGGCCAATATTTTAAGCGTACGGTATTTAATAGGGCCTGTTGACCAACATGAAAATCTCGCCTGTGATAATACAAAAATATAAGTTTAACTAACTTATTTCCAGCAGGCAGAATTATGGGATATTTTTGATTGCAACTCACATTAGATTGGGAAATTCTACCCCCTACTCTTAACAAACCATTTTTATCAATAAAAGGATTGAGAAATCTTAGCTTGCTTGACCGAGGAACTGAAGATCCTCCTTTTAAGGCAGATATCTCTAGAGAAAAGTATCTTTCTTGAAAATGTTTAATAAGAAAGACCTCTGCCTTACCATATTCTTCAAGAGTAACTGAATCCCCTTGTTTTTCACCAGCTTTACAATTTCTAATAAACCTGAAAATAAAGACTAAAATTCTAATCAATTTATGAAAATTATTTGTAAGATCAAGCAAGTTGTCAACGAAATTAGAGTCAATAGTCAGCTTTAGAGTCAATTGAGAAATGGGTTTTAGTTCATTTTTATAACACTGATCAGTCACAGCATTGGAAACCTGTAAACTGTCAGGAGTAACTGCAGCTAACTTCTCCAAATCAGGACCCTTCCACCACAAGTCGTTAGCTGTAAGTGCCCTCACATCCAGACCACGGGAGATGACATCGGCTGGGTTGCACTCTGACGGGACATGCTTCCATTGGAAACCCTTGGTTAACTGCTGGATCTGGGACACTCGATTGCCGACGAATGTCTTGAGCAGACTTGGAGCGGTATTAATCCACGCGAGAGTGATTGTAGAATCCGACCATAATTGCACGGACTCTATCTGCATCTTTAGAGCTGATATGACCCTTTGAGTGAGCTTCGACAGAAGAAGACATGCACACAGCTCAAGCCTCGGTATTGTCATGAACTTGGTCGGAGCAACACGTGATTTACTGCACAGGAGTTGGCAATTTGATTCACCGGCGGTAGACACTGTCTGGAGGTAAATCACAGCTGCGTAACATTTCGAGGAAGCGTCCGCAAATCCGAGAAGAACTACACGGATTGCATTAGTCTTAAGAAAGCATCTAGGTATCTTGATTTTCTCCAAGTCAGGCAGTGTCCTAATGAAATTCTCCCATTGATTTGAAATATCTGGAGGAAGTATTTCATACCAGTCTAATTTACGCAACCAGAGCTGTTGCATAAAAATCTTGGCTTTGGAAATGACGGGACCCAGAAGACCAAGAGGATCATAAATGCGTGCAATCTGGGACAAGACATCTCGTTTTGTATAGCTGTGATCAATGCTGACGTTGGCTTTATAAGTGAAGGTATCACTTGTACTGTTCCAAATCATGCCCAGAGTCTTTACCTGGATTTCCTCAGAATTCCTGTCAAGAGAAAATTCCTCCTGCCGAGTAGTAGGAGAAAGGTTCGTACACCACTTGTGCAACGTCATTCCTCCTCTTTGAAGAAGCTGCTTTAATTCAAGCTGAAGGGTCTCAAATTCCGTTAATTCCGAAGAACCTGAGAGACAGTCATCCATGTAAAAGTCTTGACGGAGAACCTTTGAAGCCAGTTGAAAGTTCTTTTCTTCGTCCAAAGCGAGTTGCTGCAAAACCTTCGTTGCCAAGTACGGAGCGCTTGCAGTACCATATGTCACCGTTCGTAATTCATACACTTTAGTGGGAGACGATTTATTACATTTCCATAAGATTCTTTGCAGCTTAGTCTCAGATTCATCTAATTCTATCATCCTAAACATCTGCTTTATGTCCGCGGTGAAGGCATAAATGTGTTTGCGGAATCTAACCAGAATCGAGAATAGGTCATCCTGAAGCACACCTCCCTTGTACAATAAATCATTTAAAGAGTAACCGCTGGTAGTTTTAGAGCTAGCATTAAATACAACACGTAATTTAGTTGTCTTGTTATCGGGTCGTAAAACGCCATGATGAGGGAGATAATACCCTGCTTCAAAATTTGAATCCTCCTTCACCTCTTTCATATGTTGCAAAGATTCATATTCCTTCAAAAAATCTGAGTAGAGTGCCTTCATAGTGGGATCACGTTCTAAGCGTGTCCATAGCTGATCCAATCTTTTAGATGCGATCGTCTTAGAATTTCCTAACATGGTTTCAGACAATTCTGGCCTCATTGGCATACAGACAACATACCTACCATCTGCCTTTCTAAAATGAGTTTTCGCGAAATGCTCGTTGCAATAATTTAATTCCTCACTATTGCAAACCTTTTGAGGTTCGACTTCCTCCATTTCCCAGAAGTTGGTCAGCGTTTTGTCCAAAGAGTCTAAAGTTTTTGTCATAAGGCATTGTTTGGTAGAAGTATTTGAATTATCGTCTGAAATGTCACCCGAAACCAGATATCCAAAACAACTAGATTGCAGAAATAAATTATTCCCAATCTTAATTTTATCCTTCTCTAAAAACGCGAAGAATAATTCTGCACCCAACAACATATCTACTCTTTGAGGAATAAAAAATTATAGGTCAACCAGATGTATATTGCTAGGAATATTTAAAAGCTCAGCGTTAATTTTCTTAGAAGGCGAGAAGTTACTAATCTTTGGCACAAGCAAACATTCAATTTCCCATTGCGCATCATTATTTGCATTTGAGATATGAGCCGAAATCTTTTTGTTTATGTTAAAAGATGAATCATTCAAACCACTGACTGGAATATTTATTCTTTCTTTTTGTAAACCTAAAGCGTCTGCTGCTTTTGAGCATATGAAACTTGATTCTGACGCAGAGTCTAGAATGCATCTTAGTGGCCTTCTAATTCCCCTAGAATCCTTAACATAAATTATTGCAGTATTAATCAAAATATTTTTATTATTCCCGTTAGTATGGAAAGAAACAAGAGCATTTTCTGAAGTCGAATTTAATTCTGAACGGTTTACGACTTCCGGTGATGAATTTGCAGCTGGCGTCAGTGCGTCAAGGTCAACTCTAAAACCAGATGCGGGCGTTGAATATCTATGTAGCAATGTGTGATGCCTCCGTTTACAAACAAAACAAGAATTATTCTATTTGCAAGCAGAAACAGCGTGAAATTCACTTAGACAGTTAATGCAAAGCCGAAGTTTTTTAACCAAATCAGTTCTGTCGGCTAGTTTCATTGCCTTCAATTTATCGCAGTGATGCAAAGCGTGCGATTCCGTTTTACAGGCATTACACAACTTTAATTTGTTACTAGATTTAACCAAAAAGGATTTTGATCGTTCCGAATTTGATTTCAAGGGAATGCCGGCATTAATGCTGCTCAAAATTTGGCATCTTCTTTCTAGAAATTCCAAACATACATCAAAATCAGGTACTTCGTTATCTTTTAAAGTTAGTTCATATTGCTTCCTTGTTTCTCTATCTAGTTTTTCTAAAACCACATTCAATAATAACGCGTTTGACAATTTATCTCTTTCAAAGTCTAAGATTTTCAAAGATCTCAGATTTTTTTTAACGTTATCTAAAAGAATGCGCAAGTCTTCAGAAGATTCACGTTTCATCACCTGCAAATTGAGAATGCTTTTGATATGACAGTCTACCATCATTCGTTTGTTTTCGTATCTTAGCTCAAGAGCTTTAAAAAGCGAAGAAAAATTATCATCAGAAGTTTCAATTATCTTTGCCTCTCCCTTCAGAGAACCGCGCAAATAATGCAGTTTTTCGCTATCAGAAAGCAGAGAATTTTGATTTACAAGACTGTTAAATTGAGTTTTAAATAAATTCCAATCTTCAAATTTCCCGGTAAAGACAGGAAGTGGAATTTTAGGTAGTTTTACCGGTGTAGCTTTTTGCTGATCTGCATCGTATTTCAATTTATTAATAGAAGTTTTTAAACTTACTTCTAAATTTTGCAGGTCATCCTCCACCGAATTCAGATCTGGTAGTGCTTCAGTGTATATCGTTTCATCCGTTATCTTGTAATAATCGTCCTTTAATAGTTCAAATTTATCCTGAAGCTTTATTAGAACGTCTAATTTAGCCTTAAGTTCCGGTACTGAAAGGTCAGTATGCGTCTGTAGATCCTTTTCCATTTTTGTAAGCTGACCTTTGATGTTGCCGCGTTTGCGGTTCAAGGTAGTGATGTCGACTTCGTTTGCCATGATTTGACCATGTACAAAATACAGCGAAATGCACTAAACAAAGCCGCGTATATGAAGCGTGAACTAATTAACTCAATTAGTTCCGGTGCGACGGACCATTATGAAGCGTAGCGTCTGGTTCGAGAAATCGAGGATGCTATATTCATACACAACTTTATTCAAGTCCTAACTAGATTCTGGCGCTCTCTCCTTTTTTGAGAGGTTACAAAAGGGTTGCCAGTTGGCGGGAGTTCCTTCGCCAAAGGCGAGTAAGCACAATACGGAACAAGCATAGCATCTATTAAATCTAGTAAATTATCTAGAATAAATATTTTTATACGCAAAATCACTAGTATATTATTTACAGTTCCCATTGAGCACGTCCAACAATTGAATATAGGCTAAATGTTTATTTACATAAAATAATAAATATTTTATTTACAATTGTTATTGAACTCGCACAAATATGCAATGAGCACTATGAGCACACAACAATTGTTGGGGGTGCTCATTGCACATTTCAATATTTATTTACATAATAGTTCAATATTTATTTACATAAAATTATAAATATTTTATTTACAGTAGTTACTGGGCACACCCGATCATTGAATCTAGAATAAATTCCTATTTATACAAAATTGCAAATGTATTATTTACAGTTCTCACTGAGTATGCCAAGTAACTGAATCTAGAGTAAAATATTTATTTACACAAATAGCAGAAATTTCCTCCTATTCAAGGTCTGGGGAACATGCAAGAAAAAGGGACATCCATAGCAGATCTACTGATTACAAAAATTCTGAAGGCTCATCACCCGCTGGCCATACATTTCAACGGAATCTCTCTGACAGTCTGGATCTAAAATGTCGAATGCCTATGACAGTTATAGTTACGGGTAAATGTCAGGAATAATTTCATTATCCCCTCATACCCTTCAAGTAGGTCACAGATCACATGTAGTCATCCGTATTCGCATATTATATCCCAACCATATTCCAGCAGCATATGAGGACTGCACCTGATCATATTTGGGGAAGTAATCGATGCAGTACTCCATTTGTGGTGACGACTGAATTATTATATTACATCTATAAAGGATATCTATGAAAATTAATTCGCCCTATCTTAAAAGAATTTGAAAATGAGATCTTATGCCCTGGATACCGAACGTATGGATCATAAATTCATGTTGCGATTCCAGCAAATTGTAAACTTAGAATATGTGTCTTCAAATTTATAATCAAAAATTTTCTCAATAACCAAATAATATTTAAAATGAGCTTACTTAATAACTCTTGGTAATTTCAAACAGCTCTGACATTAGTCCAGCTGAAATAAAATCGGAAGTATAATGTTCGAAAATGAAAAAGCCAACACTACAAATTTTGAGAAATCTCAATCGAATCCAAAACTGAAGTATAATTTTCAAGAATACAATTTTAGGCCTAATACATGAACTAATTCACACAAAATTCTCCTTCAATGTGAAATGATGAACTCTATAAATTTAATTAGTTAAATTCTTTTATAAAACCCTACTGTGGTCCGATTTTACTAATATTTTCATAAGTTAGCAACTAGATGTCACACTTGTCATCTTTCTGTTCGTCCAAAAGTAATTTAAAATATAGAATAATTGAAAATTATATAATCTTTTATAATCTTTCAATATATAATATATAATATTTTATAATCTTTCATTATTTGTATGCATATGCATTTGAAGATTTGGAGAAATTATCATTAAATAATTTACTCTATAAAACTACACAAATCTAAAAATTATTATTTTTTTATTTTATCATCACGCCTTATTTAAAAAAGGCATTAATTAATTTTAAATTAAATGTGTGAAGGAATTGAAATGAATTAATCAATTAATTTAGAATTGAATTAATCAATTCTAAATTAATTTATTAATTCAAAAAAACATTTTTTTAAATTTACAATATCTGGTTGTCATTGGTATGATATGAATATATTGATCATTTCAAATGATGGAATTTTCAACATTAATTCAGTTTATGAACATTAGTTTATAAATTTTTATTCAATTGTAAAGAAAAATAAATATAACGCATTAATTCATATGTACATATATCGTTACATAATATAGTAGCCTATGAAATAAGGTCATTGCGTCAAATGAACTTTTAGCACCAAACAATTAAAACAATATTAGCAAACGGTGCAATAAATATTTACTACCTTTAAAACGATAAAAGAATTCGACGATTATATTTATTAATTTATTATTAAAAATTTAATATTCTACACATTATTGTCAACGCATTTAAACATTTACGGATAAATTTAAGCTATGAAAGAAATATAAGATAAAATTTAAAAATGGAATTCATTTAGTGATTATTGGGAAACCTATTCATAAATGTAATTTTTATTAACTCGCGATAAAAAGAAAATCAACTTTATTTTAATTAAATTTTAAGCGATAATAATTTTCAAAGATTTTTATTAATATTAAAATATTATCTATTAATATTAATTAATACATTTTTCTTATTACCAAACATGGTAGAAAGTTGGTGCATTGATTTATTCAACATATGTTGTTATAGAATTCAATTTATGATATCAAATCACTTAAATAAAAGATATTTGTCAAAATAGGTTTAGAGAAAAAAATCATCATGAAAACTAATTATTTTTATGATAGCAAGCATAAAATAGCAAATAACATTGTGGGATTTTTTTTCAAATTAAAATATATATATAGTTATTAAAAAGGCTCAATTTTGCAATAGCATTTGTTTGCTGAATTCAAAATTAAGCACACAAAATGGACTGCAAAATATTTCATAAAAAATAACATCAATAGAAAAATTTGCCTAAAAAAGTGCTATTTATAAAAATTTATTAGTGAGAACTTAATATTCTGAAAATAATATACACACGACAAATCCCAAGCATTCATTAAACGTAAAGTATTTTTACACATTAAAAAATAATTTCAAGAAAAAAAACTAATCCTGTAGGAATTTCTCAGTGAAAAACAAAAAGACAATATAACATATTCTGGGAAAAACAAATTCAAGATTTAAAAAAAATCAAATTATAGGAAACAGCATCATGAAAAATAAGAAGTGGATAGTTAAGATTCAAACAATAATATTCGCTTGAAAAGTTAATAACATTCTTTATCTTCAGTAGAATTTAATAAATTTTCATAAAAAATATTTTACAGTAAAAAAATCGTAGGAAAATTCTCTATTAACAATAACAAACGGGAATAGAATATTATGCAAAAAACAAAATGTTTTAAAAAAAGAAGAAGAAATTAAATTACTAGGGATTGTTCGAGGAAAAATAAAGAATTGAAAATAAATATTCAAGAAATAATAATCGTCTGTTGAGTTTTTTAAACCCATCAACCACAACAATTTTTAACATATTTTGAAGAAAAAGCTGTTTCGATTTGAAAAGATCTGCCATTAAAAGTAGCAATTTTGGAAAAAAAATACTTTTAGGGAAAAAGTTTTAATTCCTAGAAATTGTTATTAGAAAAATTATATATATTTTCAAAAAGAAATTACTTCAAAGAGAAAAAAAATATTCGCCAGCAAATATTTCATATAAATTACTAAATAAAAAAAGAATATAGACGAAAAAAATATATTAAATTCTTTCAATTATAGATATGCCACCTACCTAAAATTCCCAAAAGCCAAAGAAGATCTTCAAATATTCATCCCAGCAGAAAAATCCTCAAAAAAGCTGTCAAATAATTAATGCGCAATAACTTCACACCCCCACTGATTTCGGATACCTGTTGCTCCACTTCCCGCAGGAAACCAAGTGCAGGAGGGCCGCGATCAACAAGTGTTTGAACAGCCTCCAGAGGTAATAGACATTCTATCTCATAAAAACGTTCCATTCTTCTTAATCTCCACTTTAATATGTTTACTTCAATCGCAATGGAAGTCGGAAAATTGTATGAATAGCCAGATAAGAAAAGCACCCGCTAGTAAGACAGTTTTAAAATGTAATTCGTCGAGTGATTCAAAACAGCGTGGAAAATTCTGATAGGTTTCTTAAAAAAGAAATAGAATCGCATTCTATTGCGTAAAAGTTAGAAATGTTAGCACGAGATAATAGGAATAATGTGAGTTTAGTTATTCCATCAACGGAATTGGGTATTAGAAAAAATATGCCTTATTATGAGAAAATGTGATAATGAACCATGTTCATTTTTAACATGTCAGAACATGATGCTTTTTTTGGAATGAGGATTTTGGCGTCAATAAAAATCCATAGGCCAAAAATAAAAAAATTCCTTTGCTGAAAAATAATTTTATTATCGGCACGAGCATCTCCAAAAAAAATCATCTTTTAATAACACGCTGTCATTGCATTTACAAAAGCTCTGATTTAAAAAAAATAAGTTCACGACTACAGCCAATAAAACCTAGAAAAATTTCATTTTGAGCACGTAATTATATTAAATGAAATAAACAGGAAATGTAATATTTTTTTTAACAATAAATGCGAGACCAATTTTTTTGGATCGTTTGCCGTACTATGAAACAATTCAATGAAACAACTAAAATGAATAAAAATATAATTTAACTTGCACGAGCACGTGGTGCTTGGCTGTTCAGGAAATTATGTTCTGACATGATACATTTTAATATGCATAGCATATGTCATTTTGATCGTTTATTAATCATTAGCGTAACTGTATAATAACGCAAATCAGTAACATTATCCCATGAATTAGTTTGGTAATAAAATGAAATATTATTTATGTGTGTTTTATTAATCGTTCGTCGAAATCGTGCAATGATGCAAAATCCTAATACGTTATGCCATGTGTTTGTTCACTTCTCATTTCATCAGCAAACTATGCGAGCTTCATTAATCGTTAGTCGAAAATTGAAAATTACGCAAAATCCCATTATCACATTTGTTAGTTTGCTGATCAAATCAGAATAGAAGAATGTTCGTTTCATTATGATTAGTGAAAATCATACAGTTATGCAAAATGAGAATGCATTATATCATATATGTGTTGGCTAAAAAACTGAGAAGGGAACGATGCGCGCTTCATGAATCGTTAGTCGAAATCATAATACAACATAAGAATACAATATGAATTGTTAGTTTGGTAATAAAATGAGAAGTAAGCGATGTGCATTTCATTACCATTGACATCGCACAGAAATTGAAAATCAGAATATGCTATCTCACGTGTTAATTTGCTGATAAGCAGAGAAGAGAACAATGCTCGAACAATCATTAGTCGAAATCAAACTTTCATGCAAAATCGGAATGCATCATGTCATGTGTTAGCTAGCTGATGAAATGAGAAGTGAACCATGGGCATTTCATTCTCATTAGTCGAAACGATACGGTAATACAAAATCAGAATACGTCATCCAATGTGTTAGTTTTCTGATAAAATGAGAATCGAAGGATATGGGTTTCATTAATAGCAAGATACGCACTTTAAAATGCAAGAGTTTGAAGTTGAGACCACAAGCTATCGTAATTCCACTTACTATTGATCATAAATGAAAGAATATTTTGTTTGATGCAAGCATTTCTTCGACATCTTTAACATGTGCAGATCTACAGATTTATGGCTAAGTATTCTTGGCCCTTTCATCCAGTTATTACTTCACCAAAAAATTGAATACAGTCGTGTAGGATTAGACTCCGATGGGATTCTCTGAGGAGATATCTGAAGGGTTTGTCGTATCTCTTTTTTTGCGCTCATCTAACTGATTGGATAACATAGTGTTATAAGCAATGATGACACAGGATGGCGTTATGTTATGTACTTTATTTGTTAAAAGTTTTTATTTAAAAAAAATCGTCGAAATTTAGAAAAAAAATTCCATGAAAACTTACTATAATTAAAAGCATAAATTCTTAAGTTTTAGAATATTAAAAAAAATACTTTAAAGTTATGATATTTGTTTAACTTATGGTGGGAAAAATAAAGAATTTCTCTTAATTTTTTATTAATTAAATTTCTTTAAAAAATGAAAATCGTTTTGAAATTCACTTTTTAAGGCATATGTGTGCCGAATTTAGTTGTTTTAGATTTAATAGTCGGACCAATAAAACAGAAATAGATACAAACACTTGCTTTGCTAAATATAAATTTTTAACAAAAACGGGGACCAGCATAAAAGTCCATATTAGTAATGCTTTAACTTTTCAACGCAGTGACTCGATGAACATAAAATAATTTTTTAAAAAACTTTTCAAAGTATTCTTTAATTACAAATTTATGCTTATATCTAACAGTCAAAAATGCAGCTACTACACCATGACTAGAAACGGAAACCTTACTTGAAATGAAAGCAATCTTTACTGCCCTAATAAAAATCAATATGTGATAATAAATCAGAATCTTAAAATATATTGTACTCCTCTACAATTTATGAACATCTGGCAAGCTGATAACAAACAACGAAAATAAAGCTGCCATAAATATTTATGTAAAGGACTGACATTGCTGTTAGAAACTACAGAAGTGTTGCATTAACTTGCATCATAAAATGCTCAAAGTATTGAATAGCATGTAATAATGCGCAACTTTGGACCAGTTCAGATCCTATCACACTCCATATAAGAGATCCAGTATGACCAGCTGTTGATGAAATGTTCTGATAAGACTAATTTTATTGTCCTGGATCTTTTTATGGTATAATTTAATATGAATTGCATTATTTGGATATGTATTAATACTATAAGACAGGGTCATCCTAAACAGTAAACTTCTCGAAAAAGACTGAGAAAGAAAGTTTTTTTTTCAACAAAAAAATGATTTCAACAAGAAAATATCAACATGGCAACAACAAAATACAAAAATTACTCAAAAAATTGACTCCAAGAATTCGAAGTATCGTCATTCTTCGAATAGAATTCTTCTTCATAGAATTTTAAATATATATTTTTTTGAATATCGAGTCTTAAAGTGAACAAAAATTAGTATAGATTTAGGAGCAATTTATTCCACCAATTTCTAAAAAATTTGATACAAATTTTGGTGTAAAGGCAGCATATTATTCTTCATTGATCTAAATTGTTATATTTTCAGATAAAATATTTTCACATACGCAGATGTACAAAAGGATAAACATTCAATATCAATTGTCAAGATCAATTCCTTTTTTATCTGGCAAAGACCCATAATTCTAATGATAAATTTACAACTACCCAATTTTTGAATATAAACTTAGCGAGTTTTTGACGAGACGGTTGAAAACTTTCTAAATTTTTAAAAAGATAAACATTTATAGAATATTGTATACTTTGAAAATTGTTTATAAAAATAAATATAATTTTCTGAAAAAAATTAAGATTTTATATCCCTTAAAAATGCCTGATTAATAATTATATTTTCAATGAAATCAAACGTTTTGCGCAACAAATTTCAGTAAATAAAATTATACTTCATTAAAATTTATTGATTAATTCTCGGTTTCCCAGAAATTATAAGGACATTGCAAAACTACTTATTTTGAATCAATGAGATAATCCCAAATTTCAGAAGCAACCCATCAATCAACTTATAATTAAGTTTTAACCGAAATCACACAACCTTAAATTACTTCCCTAAAGAAATCTCCTCTCGAATAAGAAGTATATATTTCAATTGCGAAACAAAAGGGGAAAAGATACATCAAGGTTTTCATTCTATCTGGGTTAATTTTATAATTCGTTTTCACACACAAAATCCTAAAAGCGAATTCCGAATCTCCAGGAAACTTAATAAATAGTTTCCCAACTTGTAATGAGAAGAGTTTCCATCCAATTATTGCCCGTGTCCGAATTGATACACAGAAGAGAGGTATAATTAATTTTCTAAATTAAGGACAGCTCGATGTGTTGTTCGAACTTAACTTGGAAATATACTTTGGAAAGTGTGTAGGCAGTTAGGTTTCGAGAATTTGATTCGCATCTGAACTTCTGCATGAAGAAGATTTGAAATGGGAAGAGAGTCGAGATTTTAAACCGAAGTGAGATTTATTTCAAAAACTTAAGCTGTATTCGAGTAAATTGATTTTGAAATTAGACTACTGGAATCTTCTCTGCTATTCTTTATTCACTAATAGCAATAATTGATTTCTTTGATAATTAACAAATCAAGAATGGATTAATATTTGAAACAGAAATATGGTGTGAATGTGAAATCGAATTTAATAATAGAACCGGAAAAATTATTTTCCATGAATTACCAAATTGATTTTCTTTTAGAAACAATCTAACTTCTTAATATTTTAGTGTGACTTAACTTTATACAATGTCGATTTTTTGGCATGCAATTTTGTTTTGAACGTGTTTTTTGTTCTATCCAATATTTGTTATCGCAAATAACTTTTGAATTTCTGTTATCGTCATAATATTTCCTGGTGCATTGTTTGGTTTTGTGACTTAATTTTTTTCCTTTTTTGTATTATACAAATTCATGTAAAATCCATTCATTTCCAAACTCTAATTATTACTTCCATCTATTTGTTATAAATGTGTCATATTTGTTGCAACCATTATATTTAGCCATCTTAAATATTTTTGAAACACCTAAATTTCAGGCGTCCAAAACTACTTCCCTTAGTTAATTCACCCAAATTATTCAGATACCTGCTGTATTAATTTTAAATTTTCCTTCATTTTGCTCAAATACCACCATTTTTGTGTCTTCTTTCTTTTTTATTGGCGTGTTCCTCTCTTGGAAGGCCAATTAATTACCTAAAACCAATATATTGAACTATATTTCCTAGGAGTTGAATGAATAATATAAATTATACATATATATAGGAAGCTTAAATTCTAAAAATAAGTTTAGAGTGCTGGTTTATAACAGGTTATTTATCTTTAATTGTCAATATTAGTGTGTGAAATACTTCATTTAGTCCTTGATAATAATAAAAAAACTGAGATAAACTGTTGTAAAGACACATCATTTTTATGGTTATCTCTTACTATATAAAACAAAAGCATATGTTCCAGATTATATTAAGAACTTGATATCTGACAATCAAACATCTAAGAAATCACTATTGAAAGAAAGAAATTTACATAAAGTTAACTAATATCTCACCAAAAATCATAACTGGAAATTATTTCGTAAAATGGTTTACAACACATCCACTATCAAAACATATCTCGAAAAATGTTTTCATATAGTTTCAACGTCTTTTCGCTATTAAAACCCGAACAGAAGGTCCACCTGGTGTTCAGATATCGAGTTATTGAGTCATTGGATTTATTGGCATTTTGGTCGGCAAGAATTGATTCTACGGCGATTATCTGTTCATTTCCATTTCACCCTTTGCACTCCGAAAAATAATTAGATGCAAAGTTATTCGCCTAATATAAAGATTTGTTTATTGCTATGAAAAATAAATATGCCTAATTCTTTTAAATTGAATTTCTTGGAAAAATCAATCTACATCTCTTAACCCTGATGTAGGCGCTTTTAACAATTCAATTTGAAAAATAAAGAAATAAAACGTCAAAATGATGCACCGTCTTGAATGGTGAATCGGAGGCAAAATCGGAGGGCAAAGGGGTAAAAATCAAGACGATTTGCTCACATATACAGGAAAAATATCGAATATTTTTTTAACTGAGGTTTAGCACTTGTTTTCGAGAGCTTCATGCATCATTAAATTTGTTGTTACTCTCCAAAACAGATTTCGCACTAAAATCATGCATGATTTATCTAATTTACTTTAAAGCTGAGGAATATCGATTTAATTCATCGACATCGCTTTTGGCAAAGTTTTCTTGATATCTTAATTATGTCTACTCGGAATCGAAAGTATTCTACGAATTATTCAGAGCACAGAAGGACTTTTTAATTTTTCAAAACTTTCTGTTGAAAATTTGATGTATCGGAAAAGTAATTTTAAGGAAATCAATTACTGTGCTTCAAATAAATATTTACAAGATATTATTTTGTAATTGGGAAGTGCGGGTTTTTAAGGGGCCAAATGTCATCACGCTGATGTAGTGTGGTAGCTTTGAGAGGGATTTCAGCTCAGGTATCGTCCTCATCATCTGACAGTGGATCAAAATTAAAAAGTCCCCGAAAAGCCCTAGTGTTGCTTTAAAATTTTCAATTAGAATTGTAATATATTAGCAATTAAACAAAATTTGTTTCCACACCTTAACTTCCAAAATTATTATTACATAAAAATTAATTTAAACCTTTCAAAAATTCAAAAAAGAATAACTAAACTTCCCACATTAAATTACAATTTTTTATCTTTAAACTCAAAACCTTTTCATTGTTTCATCAAATATTGAATGGAATTGAAATTCAAATTTTTAATAACCTACTAATAATTTATTATTAAAATAAATAATTTCATTTTTTTTCTGTTGTTGAAATTTAGAAGAGAAGGAATCTGTTAATATATGTGCCCTTTGTAATGTGAAAAAAAAGTGAAGCTTGAGTTCCTACAGGCTCCACAATTCTTTTTCTAATAATATTGGAATATATAACAGCAATTTTCATTCTTCATATCCAATATTCCTTTTCTATAATCTAATATTTATTATATATATTGAAACTCTTTATTATTAGCATTTGAAATATTTCATAGATTTATATATACATTGTTGTTTGATATCGAAGGCTTTTATTTCCCAGCAAACAAAAATCAAAACAATAATCACATTGATCAGTAAATAATTATTTTATATAAAATAAAGGATATTATAATGCTTATATTTGAGTATTTTATATTTATCTTTCTTTGTTCTCTTTGCGAGAGGAAAATGCGCTATTAGAAAAATAATAATAATAGAGCATTCTTTCGGGTCTTCTCTCTATTGTTTTGTTTTATGCATTCAATACAAAAATAAAACATTTATTATATGTAAGTTTATGTACTCAGAGTTGTACAAAAATAAAATTTCCATATTTTTACTGTTGAAACTTTAATTAAAATTCTTTTGTATAGAAAATAAAACACCAAATATTTTTATCGGCTGTAACACTTTTTTAAAAATTAAAATCAAAAGATTTTTTTTAAATGCTTCTAGCTATTTGTCCATAAGTCAAGAATATTTGTTATGGAAATACAGCATATTTTGTTCACAATTTCTGCATTATAAGAAAATTTTTGAAAAACATCTTGAGACAATTAAATAGTTATTTTTTGTCATTACTAAAAATATTAAAATAAGCAAATCAGTAGTTTTATCTCATATAAATTACTAACATTGGCTTTTAAATTTTTGTTTTAATATTCTTTTAATGTTCTGTTAATGTTTTTTGGTAATAATTCAAATTTATTCTTGTTCATCGTTAAAAAATAAAAAAGCATTAAGATTACATATAAAATTTTATTTCGAAAAGTGTATTATATTGATTGAGGAAAATTGAATTGAAGGAGATTTATGGCAATAAAACTCCAACTCCTTTTTAAATTGGTGTAAAAATTACGTAAAAATATTTGGTGTAAAAGTAATTTTTGTGAGATATTATTGTCAAGTGCATCGACTAAAAATGCCAAAATCTTCCTGAAATTTCAGATGAAAAAGAATTTTGACTGGTATCCTTTTGAATGTAATTAAATAAACTTTATAACTAGATTTAAAACTAAAAAAATCGTTACAAAATACATGTAAAGAAATAACAAAACAAATTTAATAATTTAAACAAATAAAAA
This sequence comes from Argiope argentata, assembly GCA_026289955.1. Taxonomy (NCBI): domain Eukaryota; kingdom Metazoa; phylum Arthropoda; class Arachnida; order Araneae; family Araneidae; genus Argiope; species Argiope argentata. Next base: position 1,388,568 of record JAOUZG010048027.1, read on the forward strand.
ATAAATCAATAATTCAAATCCTTTCTCTCTCACTCCCTCTCTGTGTCCATCTCTCCCTCTCTCTGCCCCCTTCCCTCTTTCCAACTTCTCTCTCTCCGTCCCTCTCTATCTCTCCCTCCACCACTCAATCTCTCTCTCTCTCTCGAAGAAACAGTTATTCATTCTGTATAAAATGAATTTTTTGAAAAACTATTAGCAAGAGGTAAAAAAGATGTACGAAAATAAATGTACGGTACTGAACGGCCACTTAAAAAATTTATTATGATGTAAAAATAATTTTGCTTATTTAATATTTTCATAAAAATTGAAGAAAAAAGCCAAATTCTTGCTTAAATTTTAAGATGGATTATAACGACAGTAACTTTTTTTAATATAACTGCTGTAATTTTTTTAATCCTAAACCTAATCAGCTTCTGCAAATGTAGCTTTCCCTGAATTTGTTTATTCTACGAGTATTTAAGGAAACCCGAAATCCAAACACTTCATACAATTTTTACATCTAGAGTACTTTTATATTACTTGACACAGCTCGTATTATTTTATATTTTGTCATATAGTGTTAAGGTGTCATATATTTAACACGTAAGAAATTTTTTTTAATCTTAATTATTACTCTAAACTACCCGTACAAAAACTATTTTTACTATCAGCTTTTTAAATATATATGTAAAGACTATTTGTATTTACACTAAAGAATTTGGCTAATGGGTAAAATGGAATTTCTCGAATCATAGTGGCGATTATTGGTTACAAGATTTGCAATAAGAATTGTCATAAAATGCAAATTTATTTTGTAAGGTCAGAAAATAATCATCGGATAATTAGGCTTGCTTCCATTATGTTCAATCGGCAATTTTCAAGAGGTGAAATGAAGGATAAAATGGAAGAACTCCTAAATCTTCGTGTTTCCATTTAATAAATTCCATACATATTTTGAAGGGAGGTGTTTTGGCAATATATAGTAACATTGACAACGGCAACCCATTCGAAATGTTAACTCAATTCCGTAACTTTTATTTTTGAAGGAATCCGCATTTTTATTCTACATATTTCAATGTCCTAGATTTCAACCTCAATACAATTTTTTGGTCAATTTTATCTCCAATTTGTTTAGATTATTTAATGATTTGAATAATGATGATTTGATAATGAAATATAAATTTTACTTATCTTAAACGAAAAAAGAAACTCCCTGAAATAAATCAGTAACAGTAAAATAATATAATCTAAATTCATACTGCGTCACTTTATTTAAATTCTTCACTTACGAATTTATTTAATATCCTAATTCTGTGGCGCATTCTATATGGGAACACTTCTTTTTATTCCGATCCCTGTAATAACATTTTAAAATCTTAGTTTCAACGAAGTGGTTATTATGCGTTTTGAATGAAATAACAGCCGGCCTCCTGGCACACGGATAGCGCATCTTCCTCGTGATTTGGACGTCCCAAGTTCGAGTCCGGGTCAGGGCATGGTTGTTCTGTGTTCTATCTCTGAAGTGAATTGATGTTCCCCTTCTAAATATTGCTTGTAATAGCAAATGTGGTAATTGTGTATCATCTTCATGTGAGATAGAAGTCAGACTTCTGCCCACGGGTGCTCAGGGGTCTATACCATCAGAAGCTACTGCACCCCTCTTTCCTCAGTAGTGCAGACATGACATCATCATAATCAAATGGCATACATTTTCGCTTAATTTCAGATTCTATTATCAATAATTCAATGAGTATATCGATGAAAAAATTTCTCAGATCTTAAGGTCTTTATATTCAAATCCCCTGTAAGCAACTATTCAGAATATATATCAGGAGGGATTTGAAATTTAAAACAAACATAACAAGTGAAATAGAACCTTATTTACTAAATTCAAGCCAAATTAAGAAAAAGACATGTGACAAAAGTTCATCGATTCGGCAACATAAATGCACAGTAAAAAGTTTAAAAGCACAGGAAATACGAAACAAAGTCAATTCAAGAAATAAGGGACGCATGCCATATTTTCAAAGATAGATTTTCAGACACACATTTAAAAGATATTCCATAATAAATTGAATTAATAAAACTATTTAACACTAGCAAAGTCATATATACCTGAAAAAAGGCAAGTTTCTTTCAAAATGGAAAAAGTGCTGCATGTGATGAAACGGTGAAATAATTTTAATATTACGACAGAAAAAATTCAATGACAAAAATGTATGCTTATATTAGTTTTAAAAAAACTGATTAAAAATCAGAGAAACATAATACTTTAATGAACTTGATATTAATTAAAAAAAGCTTCAAATGCCGATAATTTATAAAAATATAAAACAAAAATTACAAAATTAGGATAAATTTATATAAAGTCTCTCTGTTCCATAGAAAAGGAATTCCAGAATTTTTGTATGTAACGATACAAAAAAAAACATTTGCTATTTTGTAAAGTGCTGTAAATCACAACAATAACAACATAACTTTCTGAAAGTAGAAAAAATATAATATCTAGGAAAAAAATTTATTTCAAATTTACTCCAAAATTTAAAGAACATTTTCTGAAATGAAGAAAAATATTACTTTATTTCTAAAATTGATTTCCATTTTTTTTATCTTAGTATTATAAAACTTGCTGAAGTTAAGAGAAAGAAAATGATCTATGATGAATTGTTAATAATATCAAATAAGTGGAGTCAAAAATTCATTAATTAATTTTTTTAATCGAAAAATTAAATTTTCGCTGCCTATTTATTCTAATATTTTCTTTTTTTTTCTATCAAGACTCTTCCAAACAGTTCAATAAATGACTACAAAAATAGCTTTTCAACTAAATACTTAATAAATCATTTTTCTCGAAGACCCAAGACAATTTCTCCAGAGAAATTTAATTTCTATTCAGTTTATTTTTATTATCAGATTTCTTTCCCCCTTTTCCAAACACGAATCACCAGCGCTTAGCAGCTGATTTTATTTATATTAGAAAGCGAAGGAGGACTGGTGCAGAACTTAACATAAAAGGGATATATTTCTTTGATAAAGAGGAAAAAAATTATATTAATAAATGATTGTAGAATAAAGTGGGAAAAGCTGATAATTAATGCTGGTGCTTTCAGTTGTAGCGAATTCCGCGAGAATTCATAAAACTTATAATGAATCGACCATCCTTGTGTGTAGGAACGAAATATTAAGGAATCACGAGATATTTTTACTTCTACAGCTTTGGTTTAATCAAATTTTACAAAACACTGAAAGCTGGTTGTTTAATATCTGTGATATAGTATTTGCTCGGATTATATTTAGTTTTTTTTTCTTTCACATCACCTTTTCATGACGAGTTTTTGTTTTCGCTTTGTAAAGATTAATTTGATTTCCTCAGTTAGTATTTTAATTTCAAAAAAAATTAAAACTCGCAATTATACTAAACAAATAACTATGTATGTAGAAATAGGCCTTTAAGGAATTATTTTTAAGCTTAAATTATAATTTTAATTGATTAAAAATTTAAAGAAATTCTGGCACTCTTCCCCATAATTTCAAAAAAAAATGAAATCTGCTATCTATATTTCAATGCATCATGTCAAAACATCATTTCTTGAACGGCCAAGCACCACGTGCTCGTGTGAGTTAAATTATATTTTTATTGATTTCAATTGTTTCATCGAATGAGTCACTTTAGTATTGCAAACGATCCAAAATAAGCATTGTCTCCCATTGATTGTTTTAAAAAATATCGCGTTTCCTATTTATTTCATTTCGTATAATCACGCGCTTAAAAGGACATCTTTCTAGGTTTTATTTGTGGTAGTCATTCACTTATTTTTTAATCAGAGCTTTGGTAAACACAGTGGCAGCACATTATTAAAAGCTGATATTTTGAGATTATCTTCATAATTTTTTTTATTTTTCTCCTACGGATTTTTGTTAGCGCCAAAAACCTCATCCACATAACAACATAATGTTCTGACATGATAAAAAATTAAAAACTCACAATTCTGTGAAAAAAGTAATTATGTATGTAGAAATATGTCTTTCAGAATTACTTTTAAACATTTTAATTGTAATTCCAATTAATTAAAAATTAAAAGAAATTTCGACTCTTTCCCATATTTCACGAAACACATCACACACACATCGTCTCACCACCTCAAAACACTCATCTTTACGTCACTCCATCAAAGCTTCTCTCGTAATGACCTTAATTTTTGAGTTTGTTCATAGAGGGCGCTAGCTAGCACATCATTTATCAAGATGATTTGTTATATTTATGTTTTGACATAAGATGGCAAGATTTTCTCTATTCATAATTTTTTCTTTTCTTTCCAAATACTAAATAAAATCTTTTTTTAAAAAAATTCTGTTTCATTAATTAAGAAATAGCGTTTGTTTTAGACTTAAAACTCATTTAAATATCAATGTATTTGAGATCTAAATTTGAGAAGAGACTTATTTCCAATTAACTTTCAAAGAAAACGTTTTCTCTGCGATATCATAACATATTGTTACGAAAAAATCTCTCGGGGTTTGCTTTTATAGTGGGCGTAAGCTGCCGATTCACTACCACACGACTGGCTACTCCACACACTATACGCAGCTGCTTCTACAGAAAACAGGACTTGGCACACAGCATTTCAGCACTCGCTTGAACTACACGCAACGCTCGCACTTTGCCGTTGCTACGCTATGCTCTCGAAGACTCGTCACTTGTCTTCTAATCCAACTCCGCTTCCGACTCAATTATACTCACCCACACACACCTCAGCTTGAGTCTGCCGACCTTTTATAGATTTCGGGAGGCGGGTCGAGAACCTTCCAGACCAATAAAAGTGCATCTCGATTTCTATTGGACGGATCATGAAAATGCTTGGAGTTTCCAGCATTATCCATCTTGTTGCAAAAGTCGTCAAATTGTTAAATGGTCAAGTTTGTCGCCAAACTCTGATATCTCTCACGCGGTGCCCTATCAGTACGCAACAGGGCGGATCTTAAAACAATCTTTCTTTTGATGATACCATTAATGCTTGGAAACAAAATTACAGGTTTGTAACAATACTAAGAAAAATAAATGTTCAATGACAATATTTTATGAGGTTATATAGAAATCTATACATACATATTTTTTACAGAACAAGCATTCATAAAAGAGTGGCATTCATATTTAGGTGTCTTAGAGCCTTTAGCGTTAAATAGCAGTCTTCATTGGGCGTTGTTGCGCCTCTTCAACTGAGTCCTGATCTTCAACCTGCATTTCCAGTCTCCAAAAAATGGTTCCAGATCCTAGAAATAAGACTTTAGGAAGCTGCAATAACTTCTGTCGCTTCGGCTTGTGTTTGGCGCCTTCTCTAAACGATCAAAAACTTCCTAAGCTTCTGGTTAGATTAAATAACTTGGCCGAGACGTATCACCCATTGAATCAAGCCAATCGTTCTTTTCCTCTTTGTCTTACATTAAGTTGAAAGCCAAATCAAATTCGCTACCGCCTAAATGTCGCTTTCGACGTCAAACTTGAAATTAGCACAATACGAATTTTGAAAGTAAGAAAAATTAGCATTTGTGACTCCCATTTTATTCAAAAACATTGCTTTATACACGACATAATATCCTTTAATTGTTTTTTGCAGTATATTTAGAGATTTCCTAAAATTCAAATACATTTTAAATTTTTTTGAAAATTATATTCTATTGCTTTTTAAAAATGCGACTTTTTTTTTAATTTAAGTATTCATCTGCAAATAAAATGTTTTTTCAACCATTTAGTCTCATAAAATTAACTAAGTTTTCCTTGATATGCATTTTGGATAAGCTTTAAAATTTTGTATGGAAATTAAATGTCAGCTGAAATCAATCAGTGCATCAAATCAGCAGAAGTTACTTCTGAATTTTATAGCATACTGCTTAATAAAGGAATTCCGCACATTAAAATTATTTGATTCTATGTAAATGTTTTGAACCTCAGGCAAGTGTGGAAACAAGTGTTCGGAATTTTATTTTTTGCATGGGTATTTTTTTTTACTTTGTTATATAGTGAAACACCCTTGTGGTGAATAGTGTGAAAGAATGATGCGATTGCCGCCCGTATATGTCGTTTTAAGGGAAAAACAGATTGTGCATTCAGCATCTAAGGTTAATGCTGGGGGTCCATCACCTGGGATTATAAGAAGGGAATGATCCTCCTTTACGAAAAGATGGGGTATACTAACAATTCCATCCAAGAAAAAAATTATTTTTAGGAAAGCCGTAGAAAATATGCGCCTGTGTTATGGAAAAGGGCATGGAAGGATATGGAATGGCCTGGAGACAATGGAAATGGCCTGGAGACAGATGGAAATGGTCTAAGGGCATTCCGCTTCGAGACATGGAATGTTCCCGCATTATATTTTTTAAGGGCCTGCATTTCTTACTAAAATTTAAAATGGATTGTCTGAAAGTAAAGAGATTTGAAAAAAAACTATAAAGATGACAGCCGATTCGAGAAACCTCAGCCAAAAACGAAATGGAATGCAACGATGGCTGAAACTAAGCTGTTGAGAAAAAAAGAACATTGCGAAAAAACATTCTATATATTTTAAGCACTCCTTCTGTTGACTTAAAACCAAAATTCAACACTTCTTCCGTGTACAGCCGACCACCCCTCTACCACTGAATGATGCAGTATCGACTGGATTTGTTGTGGCCGACTGTGGACGAAATTCGACACTAACCAGCAATTATAGTAAATAAAATCCTAAACCGAGTTTCATTTGTCTAATTATTTTTGCTTTTTAGTTGCCGCATTTGTATTCATTCGAATGTACAAACTGAATAAAAAAAAGGTCAACCCCTTGACGAATTTGATTCAAATTTTGATATTTATCTGGATTTAGATTTCAAAATTAAATGGTAAATTCATCCTGTTAACTCTTTATAGTTTGGTAATACAACATTCACTTACAATCAAAGTCTTGGTGCAAGAGAAATTCTTTCTTGAGACCACCAGGATTTTCTTTTATTTGTGCAAAGTCTTTTAAATTGTTTTAGGCTTCAGAGGCCCAGTTTTACCTTTAACTGCTCCAAGAAAATAGTCTGCGGGTACCCCAACAATGAAACACATATTCACGAGTAGCGCCAAATATGGTTCTTTTCCGTTAGTTGGTGCAATCGAAAAATCATTCAATAATGTGGAATTCCACCAAATGAAATTTGGCGAAAAATCGAAATATAATGTAGAACTCCGCTGACTGCTTTGTCATTCGCTTCACTTAGCAACTCGGCTCGCGTTTGGTTCACAATTGGCGACATTTGTGCCCAGCTAATGGAAAGTACCCTTAATATTAGGGAAATCAAAAGCTTTTGACTTCTCAAGATATATTGGAATTTATTTTATATTTAAATACAGATTTATTATTAATTATATCATGAAATATATACTTAAAATAAATGAACTTAAAACTTACGAATATTAAAATTTTTTAATTTTCCAAATTTTGTATTATTTTGTTTATCTATAAACAAATATACTTTTATATCACATTCGTTTATATTCTACCACCAAATACTTTAATTATGCATGTCAATTAGTAAGTAAATATAGGTAAAGGGTACATATATTTTTTCTTTGATTGACAAAGAATATTTACTTGGAAACTGAAAAAATGAATAAAGCCATTGAAAGTATTTTGATGGTTAATAACAGCCACTTATCTGCTAAATCAATAATGAAAAGAATGAAATGAATTATTGCTAAAAGGTGAATTATTTATTATAGGAAATATCCATTACCACATTTGTGCAATCTATAATTTAGTGCTTTTTACCTCATATGCAACTTTAGCACAAAAACTTTAAGTAACCAAAAGCGCCACCTGGTAGTAACAAATCAAACTAGTCGGTTTGTTTACATTCATTTTGTTATTGGGTTGGATAGTTTTAAATTATTTATTATTCCTTTTACATTAAATTGAGGCTAGACATTAATTGATATACTTGGATAATGATAAGCAAAAGAATTGATGATTCCTAAAAATACATTCCATATGCTGCATATACCCAAAGAAATCCCGCTGTGCATATATAATGACAAGCGATCTCAATTAGCTATTAAGGACATTTCAAGTACCTTGGCTTTCACGAAATCCATACTTCTCCAAGTTTGTCGTTAAATACACTCCAAAGAGGTTTCTCCACTCAGATCAGACATGTCTGCACTAGATTGGCTTTTAGGCTGCAGGATATCGATTCAATTCATCGATATCGTTTGCATTTAAGATCCCAGAAGACTCCTATTTTCGAATCCGAAATTGAAGTAATTTAAATAAGATGTTCCCATTATAAAAGTTATTTTATATATTTTTAAATTTAATTTTTGGGATATATTTCTTTTAAATTATTGTTTGAAACTCCTAAAAAAACTTTTAAGAGTTTCTTTTCAACCTTATCTTCCTTTTCTATTTTAAAATGTTCGCATATCGAAATAAATTACGAGTAAATGTTTTTCTTTTTAATAATGAGTCCTAAGTCAGCTATTGGAGTATCAAAGAATTTTAAATGAAGAAAAAGTCAAATAAGAATTTATGAGAATTAGATTAAAATTTTTATGCTAGATCTGTAAATATTTTCACACATATACTTATATACAGCAATATTTTCACGCATATACATAACTTATATTCAGAAAACTTAGTATTATCGCATGTAAATTTATAAACAATTTCTAATCGGAACACTCAGCATTTTTCCACATAAACTTATATAAATTTCAATTCTTAACACTTAGACTTTTCACAAGTGAACTTATATATAACTTCTATTCGGAAACTCAATATTTTCCCACTTAAATTTATGTACAACGTCTATTCTTGCATTATCTCCCATTATTGTCTTTCATATTGATACATGTGAGAAAGCTTCAGGGAGACTATTTCCATCATTTTCCAAGCATTATCATTAACACTATGCATTTTATTCTCTACAGCAAAGAAAATTTATAATATTAGAAGAAAAGAAATCCGATATTGAAATAAAGCATATTCTAAAATGTATTCACAAAATTCATCATGGTTCTACATTTCGATTGTTAGATTTTTAATCTTCCACAAAATCTCAAACAATTTTTCAAAAAAAAAATTATGAATATCTTTTTACCGGTAAAAGCATATCCTTTACTTTATTTCTTGCTCGCAATGATCAATAAGAAAATAGTTCTTTTAATTTATGCCTGAATATGTAAGCTCTAAAGAATTCCCATGATTCCTCTCGCAAAAGAACTTAATTCACATCGAATTTATTATTATCGCATTTCTTTTTTTTCCCTTGCTCGTAGCACAAGTCACCTGCGCTCGGCAGCTGATATTCTGTGTTCTGTTCGAAAGTGGAGGAAATAAAATGAACTTTTCGCAAAAGGAATTCTTCTTTATTAAAGATAAAAAGAAGAATATGCTAATGAATGGTTGGCATTATAGAAGAGAGAGAAATGCATTTCTTGATAATTAATGTAGCATGTGGCATTCTTACATATTCCAAAGGGAATTTATAAAACCGATATCGGATCATTAAAGTGTATAATAAGTTTTTTTTCTATATTAATTTATAAACAAATGCGCATTCCTCTTTTACTTTAAATCTAGATTTATTGTGTTACATTCAAAGTATTGTGGTAAATTGCATTTGTTTTCTTTCTTCTATATTCAGTTTTCTGTAAACTATTTTGATTTCTTCTGTAAAATGAATTAAAGCGAGATACTAATCGATATTTTACTCTTCAAACTGTCACTTTCTCAAGTTATTCGTATTAATTGAGAAGATTTATTGAAAAGAAAACTTTTATCAGAGGAAAGAAAAGTACTTATACATAAATATATTTTGTACGCAAAAGTGTTCTTTTAATTTCTTCTTTCAAAGTATAAAGCACAATCGAAGTATTTTAGAAGAAGTTTTTTTTATTAATTTATTTTTTAAGTTTATCAAAAGGACATTTAAAAGGAGTACAGCATATCTCTTTTAATTTCTCATACACAAAAATATGTTAAAAGCAAGTACGGTTATCATCAGAAAATACGATCAAGATATTTTGACGAGTGTCTATATATGAAAAAAATATTTTAAGAGTTCTGTCTCTTTGTTAATCTGATAAATAAATAAAAAAATTGATTACATGTATGAAATTCGCTGTATGGTTTTCATGCCAAATTTGTTGATTTTAGACAAATCTTTTTTAAAAAATCAACCCATAGGTAAAGTCTACCCAAGTGCAAGTGAATATGATAAAGAAAATATCTAGTTATATCAACATCAAGTTTTAAAGCAAAACTAGGGATATTTTGGGGTGTACCTCGTACTTTTGAGCCCCAGTCAGAGAACGACACCTGAGTTGGTACTTTTTCCTCAAGCATCCCCACCATAGCAGTGGAAAGATGTTTGGTCCCACCATATTTAGAGGACACTAGACCTGTTTACAAGACAGTTGTTCTTCGGTGTCATCAGGTATCGAACCAGAAACCCTGCAGATCAGAAGCCGAGACCTTACCACCCCCTGAATAAAATATCCAAGGACTTAGATTATTAAAATTTCGTATCATAAATTATTGATAGGTTTGAAGTTTTTAGTCGAATTAGTTAAAGGATTGACAAATTAATATTTATATAAAGATAACTCAAAAGCACAAAACTTCATATGAATGCAATTTGGAATGGGATCTTGTTGGTAAAATTGATGCTCTATGTCGTTTCAAAAAAAGTCATTTGCATACTTATAGTTATTCATTATGCTTCAAAACTAAAAAGATTTGTGTGAAATTTTGCTATTCTTCAAGAAATTCGAAAGTAAGTAGGGGGACTGATAACCTGTAATGTTATTTTTCTGCCTTACCGAAATCCTCAAATTCAAAGAAAATAAAAAAAAAAACATTGAGTACAAGTGGTGTTCAGTGTCTTGAGCTTGATCTACTATGTGCATAAGTAGGCAGAATCCCTTTTATATATTAGAAAATGAATAAGAATGCTACTTTCTTTCAACTTAATTATAAAAAGGAGAATGTAGGCGCATAGTTTGGACTTCTTGTGTACAGCCGCCCATCCCATCATTACTGAACGTAACAGTCTCGACAGGGTTTGTTGTGGTCGACTGTGGTCTTTAGCAATGATCATCCTTACATAGACCGAATTTGTCAAACTAGTATTCTCTTTGAGGCAACTGGCCCTAAAGTGGTCAAATACTGACCACCTCCTCATCTACAAACTTTCAAATAGTTGTCAAAAAACTGACAATTTTCGACATGTCCTTCAGAGTCCTAAGATTACATGATACTGAACTCAAGTCCTTTTTTTTCAACTTGCAAATGTTTTCTATGTTCGGAGATTTCTGTGCATTCCTTCAAATAGTGATAAACAGTACCAATTCCTCCACCAATGCATTGATTTTCCTGCATTCTTCCAAATTTTGAGAAATATGCAGGAAATCTCTCAAATTCTGATAAGCACAGTTTGGACTCTCTTGATAAATGTTCCTATTTCATATCTCTATTGGTTCCATTACATATTCAGGTTCCTAATGAAAGCAATGCCAACTGTTGTAGTAAGATCTCATTTTCAGAATAAGAAGAGAAAACAATTTGAATTCTCTTTCCATTTTGTCACATTTTTTGTTAATTTTAAAATCGAAAGAGAGTGTTAGTTACAAAATATTAACTTTTGATGTGAATTTAGTATTTTCACCGAATCTACCGCATGACCCTTAGAAAAAATTTTTAGAAATTAATTTTTGAAATTCAGTTAATAGTATTGGAAAAATGGTTATTTGTTTTAGGTGCGATTTTCCCACTCGAAACAAAAATTTCATACAAAACTACATTTGAAGTATCAAAATTGCATACCATTTTTGATATTTATGCGTTTTTGAATTATCGCTGTAATGCATTTTTGAGTTATTGCTGTTTCTGAAAGTGCATGCCAGCAGATGATCAATAATTTGCTCGATTAGCCCCAAAATTTTGTAGGTGTTTATACTATATATTTTAAATACGTTTACTAAATTTTATCCATATAGCTCTCTTCATTTCGTAGCTATTGGGTTATTTCAGATAGACTTTCTCTGAACAAATTTTGCTCAAAGTTTGATTGAAATCTACATATTTAGTGTTAAGATCCTACACCGGGTTTCATCTATCTAGCTCATAGCGTTTTTTGTGTTATCTTTGTTACAGACAGGTTAGCAAATGGACGGATAGACAAAATGTGTTTTTCAAATTCAGGAGAATCTAAAATGTGGAGATTTTTCAAAATCTAGAGTTTGCATTTTTTTTATTATTAGAATACTTTCTCTGTACCCCGTATGAGAGGAAATAAAAAAGGGGGGAATCGAAGAATGCAGTGTTTAACCATTATTCTAACTCCTGTTCAAAGCTATCAAAATTTTTCGACCCTCTTCGATGTCATTTTAGCATGTATTTTAATCATTTAAATCGTTCGAAACTTACTGAAGTACAATCCTGTTGAAAGCATTAAAAAGTTACAATCTTCCAAATGAATTCTAAAAAAACTAACTCCAACAATTCGTTCCATTTCGTTAATATTTATTCATCTTGCCACCAATCAAGTACATACAAGTACAATCCTTTACAAACATTTAACATATTTCTATAAACCATTTCTTTATCAGTTAAGGGATGTTACTTGCATTTTTTAAAAATAAATAAATAACGTCTCTACATTACCACATTCATCCACTAAATATAGTTTCCTTGCATGCAAATCATAATCTGGAAATAATCGTTTCTTTGTTCCTTGCAAGATATAACTTCAGTGATTTTTTCCTAGGTTTCTCTAAACTGAAATTTAATTCTTTTTCAGTTTATTGTTACCATCTTTGTTTTTATCTGCTCGTAGCACGAGTCACCTGCTCGCGGCAGCCGAATTTCTTTGTTCCGTTAGAAAATGAAGGCGGTATAAAGGGAAACTTTACATAAAACGGACCCTATTCTTCACAAAGAAGAAAGAATATGTTAATGAAAGGCAGCAAAGCTCCATTGTATAAGGAGGTCTTTTTTTTTATAGTAACCGAAGGAGCATTGAATTGTTGCGAATTCTTGAAGATTTCATAAAACCAATATTGAATCGGTAATCTTTACGCGCAGTTATTGAATATTAATCATAGATAAAAGTGTTTTATTCTTCTTTAATCTGATTTTTATCGGGCTACATTGAAAGTCTGTATTTGAGTATCGGGGAGATTAAATTTTTTTCATCGCCTTTTTTTAATGCACCATTCTTTCTTCCTCTAAAGCGAAAGATGTGAAAAAGCAACCGACATTGTGGTCGATATATCTTCACTATCTTGAAATTTAGTTACTTTGTATAAATTAAAAGAAGTTATTTAATATAAACTTTTGTTTACTGGACGAAAGAATCTTTTGAACAATGTCCGAGATTGTGGGGGAGTTCTTTTTATAATTTGGTGAATATATTTTGGAACTGAGGATTGTTTTGATGGATTTTTTTTCTCTTATCACAAAAGGTTATTTTTAAGAACAAATAATTATTTCTTTTCATCTTATTTCTATATTAATAATGAAGAGACATGTGTGTTTTGGCGAAAAACTGACCAGACTGCTTTACCCGAATCTGCCAAATTTGGCAAAAGGATAATTTAGAAACTGAAAATATGTATATAGGAGTGAATTTTTAAGAAAAATTTGTTAACATTTTAAGTAAAAGAAAGGATGCGAGATTTTAGTATTATTCTGAAAGATATATTAAGGCAAAAATTCTATTAAAATATTAAGGCATTCTGGTTTAAAAGGCTTTGTGAAAGAGCTTTTCACAAAACCTTTTAAAAAATTTATTAGTGACAATTGAACCATTGTAAATATTTTTTCTAGAAATTTGGTATTTTTTTTAAGTACGTTTATTTTCTCGTGTATGAAACAATAAAAAATGTTGTAATCTCAAAAAAAAATCCGTTGAAAAGATTTCACTTCTTTACTAATTGATTTTCTTCAGATCTGTCTCTCGACGTTTTATTGATTCCGTGATAAAATAAAGAAAGTTCTGGAAAGATAGTGTATCTTTGCTCCTCATCGGAGTATCACCAAAATTCCAATATTAAATTTAATTTCTGTTGTTAAATGATTGCCGAATCAAAGAGATTCTTTCACTCAGCTACCTACAAAACTCCCTTCCGTACTATGGAACTGACTAACAGTATATTCTTAGCGTCCATTCATCAAAATATTTAAGAATATTTTGGGGGGGGGGAAGAAGAGGGCAAAATTCTAGTGATTCTTAGACTCAATTTTTTCTGATAATTTTAGCCATTATAGTTAAGCTTGTTAGAAAAGTTATAAAATTTCTTCCACATAAAGCTTGGCGATGTCTGTTGATTTGCAAATATATTTATTTTCTTTCTGATAATGGATTTAAGGAAATATTCATTTTTAAGAATATTCGAATATGTTTTTATAAATAATTCTAACACATTTTTTACCTCAAGGATCAGAATTTTTTAAGTTTATTAAAGTGCAAGAAGTCTAATTTCGTGTTATTAATAATTTTTTTCAGTATTTACGTATTAGACCGACGATCTTTACAACCAAATTTGAATCCGTCGAAAATGAATAGCTAAACCGCCAATAATTGCAAATAACTGCCATTGTTTTAAAAATTGTTCAAACCTTAACAGTCGTCCACCATTTCGTTGGCGTCGACGGTTTATCGCCAAATTTGAATCCGACGCCAATTACTTACAAAACCGTTGGCTTCAACAGTCTTATACGAAAGTACAATTTTTTCTTAGTTGCATATAAGAACAATATATATAAACTCGTTTCTGATGAAATAAACAAATATTTTAAAATGCTATTAGCCCTTGGGATTTTGTTGCAAAAATTTCATTTTATTATTCCTCAAAGTTTGGCGATGTATGATGATTTTTAAACATTATATTATTGACTTAATGAAATTTCAAAACATTCATTTTTAAGTATATTCGAAAACTGTTCTGAATATGCTTCTTTAAATATTTCAAACATATGTATCACCACAACGAACAAAAGTTTCAAAGTGTATTAAACTGGAAGATATTTAATTCGTTATCATGTATTAATCAATACTCAGTTACTTATTAAATCGTTGAAAAAGCACCTTCTCATAATCGATGAATCAATCCCGAATTTCAAAACAAGGCTCTCACTCGACTTGAAATTAAGTTTGAACCGAAACCACACCACCTTAAATTACTTCCCTAAAGAAGTTCGTTTAAACATAATGTATCTCTTCCATTGGCGGTGTTGAATTGGGATAGACGCGCCAAGATTTTCATTCTGGTTCGGTTAATTTTATAATTCGTTTTCGAACACAAAATCCTAGAAGCGAATTCCGTGTCTCTCGGAAACTTAATAAATAGTTTTCAAACTTGTAACGAGAAGTTCCATCCAATTATTGCACGTGTCCGAATGGATACGCCGAAAAGAGGTATAATTAATTTTCTAAATTAAAACGGATCAGTGTCTTGTCCGAATTTCTCTCGAAATTGTATTTTGGAACGGTGTTTTGGCAGTTAGGTAGAATTGTCCGAAGAAGTAGTTGAATTTGAACTGGAGAAAAATGTGAAAATTCTTTTCTAGCGATCAAAATCTCATATCGTTCTCAGATTTATTTCAGAAATTTAATACAGGGTTCGAATCAATTGAGTTTGAAATCAATATTTTGAGAATAATTATGCTATTATGTGGAGCGAAAGAAAGTGGGAGAGTGTTAGAAGAATTATTCTTACGCTTGCTTTCTAAAGCAAGCGTAAAAATATTATGTTTTTAGTTTTGCGGGTTCGGATTGAATGGACTTTACTTGAAGACAGCACAAACAAATTTATTTACAGCTATTTACAAGTATGACTCGATAAAGTAAAATTTCAGATAAAAACAATCCAGCAGTCAACAGTCACTTATAGCGTAAATGCAAGTCTTACGCACAATAAAAACAGATTGTAAAACAGCTGTTGTATAAAAAAGCAACAGTAAATCACAGCGAGCTCAATAATACAACGTTAACAGAAAACGTAAGCACAGCTCACTAATAACAAGCGAGAAATCAGCTCGCTATTCTCCCGAGAAGAAAACCCGTCCCTTATATAGCTCGCTATTCTCCCGAGAAGAAAACCCGTCCCTTATATAGCCGAGAGAGCGAGCGCCCCAAAGCTCGCGGAGTTTCATGAACTATCCAACAGCTACCAGACTATGCTTTTCGCCAAATTAACTCGGCTGGCGTGAAGTTCATCAGCCGTTGTCAACGCCTTCTCCTTCGGCGCTCGCCCGCTTGTAACAATATGTACAGGATTTCCAAATCCAAGAAGGAAGATAAGATGTTGTTTTTGTTACTAAATAGCACTTGCCAGGGAACTCGCTGATTCATCAGCGATTTTAAACAGAAATGAACGTCTCCTGTTTCTTCAGTAGTGCCAACTAGGGCCAGGAGTATAACTTAGCTACTCACTCATCACATTCACTTGCACAGCCCCTTTTTACAGGGTGAAGGGCGCATTCACACACATTACAGATAGAACAGCCATATCCCAACCAGGACTCGAACCCGAAACGTCCGGATAGCGTTACCCCTCTTACAGGATGCCACCGTGAAGAGAAGTTCATCACAATTGGTTCATTTGACTACTTTATACTATTAATACTGCTGGTGATCCGCTGATCGAGAAGGTGGATAGTTACATTTAAATTCGAACAAGCTTCCTGTTCAATAAATGCAAATAAATAAAATATTCTATTCTATATATCCAAATATTGAAATGAATTCGATGAAAGAGAAGAAAGCACTCCACTTAGAATTGCCGATATTTTTATCATCGCTTTCCCTCCCAGAAGTTTTTATTGAATTACTTTCTCTAATTTATGCGGCATAAATTCCCGCAATAATGGGTTGATATTAATCAGAGTCTCGATTACTTCCTCGCGTCTCTTCCTTTGTAGCGATACAAAAGCCTCCGCACCACGAAGAAAAACAAATAAATATAATTTTCCCGAATATTCAAAAGGGAGCTTTCAAAGTGAATTATAATCCAGGCAAGAAAAATAGCACTTTTTTTTATCACTCAGGATGTTCAGGAACTGAAAGCAAACAATGCCGATTCGATATCTGTTACGGATATTCCTCGAGAATTCACAGCGATTTGGGTTTTCCACATTTATTAAGGGACAAAACATTTCCTTCTTCAGTAGAGAATTTCCAGAAAGCATTAATATGCTCTTATTTCATTTTTATCAAAAAAAGTAATAAATAAAATGCTCCTTTTATTATGAATTCTCCATTTTCCCCCTCAATATTAACTGGATATTAATGTGAAAGTAAAAGTAAAATGGGATAGAATATAAACTAAGCATAAATAAAATTCAGTTGAAAAAACTTGGGGAGTGTATGCGATTGTGAATTTTTTAAATTAGTTACCGAAATTGATTTCAGAAAAAAAAAGAGAAGACCATTAAGGTATGGGACTAAATTCGGGATGAGTTTTAAAACAAAGATGTTGTAAAGCAATTATATTTTGGAATTTTTACATCAAGTGGATTGGAAGAAACCTCTCTGAGAGCAAAATACAACAGCTAAATTCAATAAGAATTTTTAAAATTAGAAAAAAATTTGGGCTGTTGGCTATTAAGAACTGTAAAATAAAAACATTCCTATTTAGGAGTTTATCAAGTGATTTTTTTAGACTCATGTTAATAGCTAAAAAAAATGTGTTAGCCAATTCCAGAATTCAAAAGTAGGCCGTATTACTGTAAATTTACGAAATTGCGGGTAAAATCTAGGCATACATCATATATATTTCATCCTTTGAACTTTTTTTTGTTGTCATAGAATTCTATAAAGATCCAATATCACAATTTTTTTGTTTTGCTTATTGCATAGTTTTTAGTTAATATAGAGAGAGTACACCCCTGAATTCACAAACCAATCTTCTAGATAAAAATATATATAAAGAAGCATTTTTTGTATTTCAACATGGAATCGGAAGAGAAAAACATAGGAGAAATAAACACAAAAGCGGCACACGCATGGTTACAAGACATGAAATGAAGTACACTCACAAAGATGGCAATTTAAAAAGAAGGAAAATTTTGCGATATGGTTTTGTAATATTACGGAAGTGTTCATAATACTTTTCTAGCGCCTCTCTTTTAATTACAATTCGCAGCTCCTTACAGAAATTGCATGCTCTGCTTTCTCAGAAAGCGTCAATTGTCCCATTACAAAAACAGCAAAGAATCATTTGGAGTTTTCATATTGCCATTCAAATAAATAAAATTGTTTCGTACACGATTTTATGAGACAAACTAAATAAACCTGCATTATTTAGTTTGTCAATAATTTTTTCTTTCTAAAAATTGATTTTTATTTAAACTTCGTCACTAAACTTTGCATATCGTCTGCTTGAAACGTATTGCTTAAATAAAAGGCTTTTTTTTATTTCTTCAACATTTTTTTTGTCTACAATTTATATCTCCGGTGTATCAAAAAATAATTCTAGCAATACAAAATGTTTCTCTTTGAGGGTTTTACTTAATCTTAAAGTTTGCTCCTCTATTTGGAGTACACCCTATATGTCATTTAAGATGTTGAAAATAAATAAGTGTAAACAAACACTTCATTTTTCAATTCCTACTGTTAGTTCTCACTCTCCCTATATTATATAATCTTGTTCAAATTTTCAATTGTTGATCGTTGATACATTTTATGCATCCAATCAAGTTACAATTTATTTAAACTTGTTGTGGATGACACTCAATGTTAATATACAATCTTTTCAAATATTAATTTAATTAGTTAATTTCTAATTAATTTGTTATACTTAAAATAGAGTTTTAACAGTTTGTATTGAAAATTGAAATCGACAGGCAGTAACTGAATCGGTAAAATGTGAGGATTTCGGTATTTTTCCCGTGGAGTTGAAAAATGCGAGTTCGATTCTTGAGAAAATCCATAATTTTTTGATAAATTATTTATAATTGCAATTATTAATACAAATAAATTATTAATAATTGCAGTTATTTATTAAAAAGTGACTAAAATAAAAAAATTTCTTTATCGACCTAAGTAGGAATTGACTTTATAAAAAAATTTATATTACTTGTTCTTGGTTTTGTTTGAATTTCAGTAATTAAATTGAATCATCGTTAAAGCAGCTGCTACAAAATTTTCATTTCTCAAATACCAATGCATAATTCAATTACAAAATTATTCATTATTTCGCGGAAGCCACAGCTGAATTCCAAATTAAGTCGAGAATAAACTACATCTTATTGAATTAGCATCGATACGTTTAGAAGTATCACTTTCTTTCTCCAATAAAAAAAATTAAATTTTAAGGATATTCCAAATTTTAATTCTGACTGGGTTAATTTCATAATTCGTTTTGACACACAATATTCTGAAATCGAATTGTTTGAAAAGTATTTAATATGTTAATATGCGAAGATTTTCTACTCACTCTATCCAACTATGGTGTGTGTCTTAAAGGTTGCATATAAAAGAGGAATAGTTAATTTCGTAAATTTAGAAATGGATTTTTTTTTCCTGTTTCGGATTTAATTCAGGAATATATTTCGAGTGACGTGTTAACGGTTCGCTGCTCAATACTCGACTAACCTTTTGAAGGATAGTAGCAGTTGGAATAATGCTTAAATTAGGGGAAACATTGAAGAAAACTTATTTACGTTCAAGATCTTGAACCAATTTAAGGTTTATTATTAAAATTTACTGAGGTGCTCCATTTAATTGGTCTTTCAAGAACAATTTTAAAGAATAATAACTTTCTTTGAAAGGAATAAAGCAAACTAAAGAATGTTTGAGAATTTATTTCCCCGTAGAATTAATTATCAGTCAAATCTATGAATAAATTTGATTAAGTTATCTCCGGTAAAATTATTTTGGATATGTATGGAACCTATATTTCAAAAGAAGGGAATAGAAATTCGTTATTCTATTTGCTTGTTATTTAGAGTTAAGTTATATTGAAATCACTTTTGAAAACAACAGTAAGATTATTCTGGAATCTGTTATATAGGGTGAATATTAATGAAAATTATTGTAATCCTGTATAAATAGGGGATGGTTTAATTTCATAAAATCTGAATGCTAATTTAATACAGTGGAACCTCACTTAACGAACATAATATATTCTCAAATTCTATTCATAATACGAAAAACTTTTTTCCCATTGGAATGCATGTAAAACAGAAAAGTTTTAAATAAAACCATTCAAAAAATAATGAAACAAATATATAATAATATAATTTATTATATACATAGTGCATAATTTTGCTTACAAAAAAATTGCTTATAGACATTCGAGTTTCGGCACGCTTCAAAATTTGAAGAAAAGAAGTTGAGTTGAGTTATACTAACGTCCTATTGTAAAGCAAGACTGACTATTTTGAGCCATTGTCAGATGACAAGAACGGCACATGAGTTGGCACCCTCCACTCTATACCTTACCAATGAAAGGACTTTTGTCCCTGACGGATTTCACGTAAATTAGACCTCCTTATGCGATGGTTCTTCGGTGAAATCGGGTCTCGAATCTCAAGCCCTACAGCTCACAAGCTGAGACCTTACCACCAACCAGGCCATCTTGGACCTGAAGAAAATGAGACATCGTATTATCGTCAAATGAATTTGTATAAAACTTTGTTATTGCCTTACTAGTACGATACTCTTCAACAATGCGTCTCAATTTTCCACGCTTACAGCTCTCCATTATTATATTAAAAGATTGTTATTCTGGTTTGAATTATTTCTTTCTTCATAACCAACACTCCTTCGCAACTTTTTGCTGAGACACAGAAATCAGATCCATTTGATTTTTCTGCCATCTTATCGGTGTATTTGCTATCCATAACTAGCTCTATGCTCTTGACTATAGACAAAATCTCGATGTTTCAGAGTTCAGCAGCGCTTTCTCAAATCTTTCGGATTCGCTTTCGACAACGTTATCAGATCAAACCTTCTTCCATGAAGAAACAAGGTTTTTCTTCAAATAAGCACTCAACGCAGACAGATGCAGGCCAACATGTGATGTCATGAAATCTCGCCATTCGTTCTTCGAAACATCTCTCGTTAAAGGAGTCCCTTTTATACATTTTTGTTTTGTACGTTATGCTAATCAATTTTTAAACTAGGTTCGTCTGCACATGTTTGCCATATTTAACTGTTATTATAATTTAAAAACATTTAAAGGTTTAAAAACTATAAAATATTGTTTTTTTTTAAATATTTTTCTCGAAAAAATACTACTAAAATCTAGATATGCCCAAAACTTTGCTTTTAAAGATGTAAAAGGGCATTAAAATATAGATTAATGCAAAAATAAAAACATATAATATCGCAAAAAAATTTTTAAGAAAGCTGTTTAAACTGTTAAAAAATATGAAATCAAAAAATTTCATATTTTTGCGAAAAAAAAATCGACTTTTTAAAGCTATTACTTATTTGAAAATAAAAGGAATAAGCAAATTTTCCTTGTCATGGCGTTTCTGATATAACTTATTTTTTGATTCTAAGCATAAACAATCATCCAAGTAGTAATCAAAGGTTTTAATTCAACAGCAACACATTATAATCATTAATTTCGAATATCCCATGTAATTAGCTTCACTTCTTTTCAAACAGCTCTGTTATCACACAAATACTTCGAGAAAAATATTTAAACAGTTCACTGTAATCAGAAGAAACTATTCGGAAAGTTTCAATTTCCGACTTCGATTATCGAAGTCATCAGAAAACTTTGCCAAAAACGATATCGATGCACTTAATCGATATCCTCCGGTCTGAAAGCTAACTTCGCGTCTGATTCTAAGTGAGAAAACCTCTTCGGAGCGCATTTAACTGTTAACTGTGGATGGTAAAATAGGGATTGCGGGAAATTCCAAAGCACCTGAAACCTTCATAAAAGATAATCGATATGTTTCATCGTTATCCGAACACATCGGAATCCCCCCCCTTTTTTTTAAATAGAGAGGAATAAATCATCGCGTTGCATCTTTCCTTGCAGATCAAACTGCCAATAGATCTGCCGGTGATAGTTTGATTTATAATCGCCAGGTGGCGATTTACGATGCTTAAATTCGTGCGAAGAACTTGTATAAGGATATAAAAAAAGAATTTGGATATATTTTTTTCCTTATACATTGATGCAAAAATTTGGATGAAATGATTGCAGTAGGTTATATTTAATTTTTTTTTATCCATACTCATCGAAGTAAAAATATTTTTATAATAAGAGCTAATAAATTATATTTATACTTTAATATTTTTTATACATTGATGTAAAAATAACTTTAATTAAAAGAACGTAAAGTATATTTATAGTTTATATAACATTTTTTTATTCATGTACATTGATTTAAAATAATTTATTTAAAAAGAGAGTAGTACAGTATATTTTTAGTTTATTTAATATTTTTTATACATTGATGAAAAAATAATTGATTAAAAGAATGCAGTAGAGTAGTTTTATAGTTTAAAGCATATGAATAAAATATTAAGTAAACCATAAAATTACTTTACTGCATTCTTTTAATTAAAATTATTTTTGCATTAAAGTATATGAATAAACCATTAAATAAAGTAAAAATAATTTTAATTAAAAGAACGCAGTAAAGTAATTTTATAGATTTTTTAATCTTTTTATTTATATCTTTTAATGTAAAAATAATTGTAATTAAGAGAACGCAGTGGAGTAAATTTATAGTTTATTTAATAGTTTTAATCAGAGAAAGCAGTAGAGTAGTTTTATAGTTTATTTAATATTTTATTTATATACATGGATGCAAAAATAATATTAATTAAAGTTTAGTTATATTAATGTCCCTTTGTAAATCAACACTTTGGATTTTTGGGACGGACCTCGAAGTTTTGAACCACGGTCAGATGACGAGGGCGACACATGACCTGGCATCCCCCTCTCTCCACACCACATCAGAGGGAGGGCGTTAGGCCAGACAGATAGAACGTGCAAAGGACCCCCTTTCACGACGGTTTGAACCTGAAACCCTGCGGCTCACGAGCCGAGACCTTACCACCAGTTCATCGCGGTCCTCAATTTTAATTAAAAGAACGTTGTAGAGTACATTTATAGTTTATTTAAGGTTTTTTTATCCATATACATTGATTTTAAAATCATTTTAAAAAGAAAAAATGTAGTACAGTTTTACTATAATTTATTTAGTTCAAAACATGTAATTTGTTGTTCTGTTTATCGAGGTGTTGGCTAATACTGTTTAATATATAGCTCTACAAATAATTACCAGCTGCAGTGACCTCTTTAAAATTTTCTAGTATACTTTCTAATTATATTAATTTTTGGCATGAATTTAACATTTTCACTGAATCGAGCGTATTATTCTTGGCGAGTTATTTGGCGATTAATCCATGACATGCAGTTAATAGTTTCCTAAAATCAAATTTGTACTTTATACACGTTTCTCAAAAACAATTAAAACAAACTTTTAGCATAAAACTGCATTTGCTGTCACAAAATCCCACATTAAATTTGATATATTTGCTAGCACAGCTTTGCCCATAGCATCCAAGAAGAAAACTTAGCTTTCAACTTAAGTCTAGCCTCCACCCGATAGAACATCAAACAAACGCAAAAATGTTTAGAAATTACCAAAAATAAATACAAAACAATTTTTTATTGCACACACATTGAAATATTTGGACTGTTACAAAGGTAAAAATTAGATATGTCCGTAGTGAAAACACAGACGATCATTTCGAGGTTGGTTTTCCTTCTTTTCAGCATAATGAAATTTGAATCACTGTTTAACATCAGACGTAAATTTTTAAAAAAAAATGTATCGCACACCACAGCTTTTGCTATTTGCACATGTTCAGTTTCCTGTTTTCGTGCATACGTGGAGAAATTAAAATCGTAATTATAAAACGCCCTTTTCCATTTTGATACGATTTTAATGTACTAAAACTTTCCTCAATAAATGCTATACAAAATGGTATAAAGATCTCCAATATCCGTCTTTATTTCTCGAGTTTTTGTGGTTTCAAGATAACAGACACTTTCAGGAGGCTTCATTTTATACTATGTATGGATACTTCGTCTTTGAGTTAACACATTTATATGTTTCTGAATGTACAGACGGAAAGAAGTCACACCCTATGTTGAATTTGACTATTAAAATGGTGTCTTGATTACTCATGTTAATTATGCGCAACAAATATTATCTACCTCCCTCTCTTTGTAATTATCGCGTTCGATTATATTCGAACGGCCGGAGACGCAGACTCCTTCAGAGCTGATTTTGCTCAAAATTTGATAGAAATCAACTAGTTTGATATAAAGGCCATATATTTCCAATTTCATTCATCCAGACCAAGGCATTTTTGAGTTATCTTAGTCTCAAACAGACGGATGGACATTTTTCAAAAGTGTGTTTTTGAATTTAGAGAGTTTAGACACGTCAGTAATCTTAATTCCAATTTTTTAACGATTATTATATTTTCTCTACTCTACGTACTTTTAACGATTGTTCTAATTATTCTCTAAAAGTAAAAATAAAGTGTGTGTGTGTGTGTGTGTGTTTTCGTGCGTGTGTTCGTGTAGAAATAATGCATAATTTTTTTTAAAAAAATGGTTTATGATGTATATAAGATTACAATGCTGAATGATGCGGCTTTCTGTAATCATATTTTTAAAAATATGATTGGTTTTAGAAAAAAATATTTTCCGTGTTTATTGAAGTTTTATCTCTTTCATTTCAAATTCAAATTTAAATTTAAATCTTTCCCTAGCTTACAGAAAACGAGAGAGATAAATAGCACAATGAACATATCATTTTATGGCTTCTATAATAATAGGAATTATGTGACTGTCTAAATTTGAAGGTTTAAAATATTTTATTATTGAGGTTATTAACATCAAAGAACATAAATATTTAGTTGAACATTTTCGAGAGAATTATTTCTGGCAAATCTGTTGATTGCTAAAGGCAACTAGCTCTCAAATAAATACGAAAAAAATCATATTTTAGTTCCATTCCCCAAATTTTCACTCTTGAAAATGAGAGAGTTAATATCCATAGTTTACATAAACAGTATCTCTAAAAATCTTTTTAACTGAACACTGAATTTTTAGACATATTTAGTTAAATATTCTTGACACCATAGCATTAAAAAATGAAATTTAATTCATTTGCGACTTAATGCAACTGAAATATGAATCTTATTAGGACTTATTAGGAATCTTATTAAAATTTTTATTTTAGACCAATCAGCGGTTATTTAGAAAAGTGGCGCTGACTGACAGATCTTCCTCGAGGCAACCATTGAAATGACCAAGATGCTCCGTTTTAAAATAAGACTAAGGATATTTTAGAACGAACCTTATACTTTTGAAATGCGGCCAGATGACGAGGACTACACCTGAGGTGTCACCCCTTCTCCAAACTTCCCCACAACACCAGCGAGAAAGCGTTTGGCCCTCGACGGATTTAACATACACCAGACGAGCTAACACGACAATTATTGGGTGGAATCAGGATTCGAACTCGAAACAATCCGGTTTCAAAGCCAAGAACCTCACCACCAGGCCACCGCTGCCTGAAACGATCAAGGATCGCCTAAAATAACGATATTCAATGCTTGGGTTAATTTTTTTAAAAAAATCCCGGAATTTCTTTGATTTTCAAGATTTACACTGGGTGATCGTCAAAATCCTTTTACGTTCTTTAAATTCAAAATAAGGAGTGGTGTAGCAAGGGAACGGACGTGTACCTATTATAAAGTAACTGCCCTGAATTTATTGAGATTCTCCGGTATTCTTCAAAACCTTATTTGCGTGTTTCGTAGATTTTTATTTGTTTGTTTATTTTCATGCATGTTCCACCGCTTAATCCTGAAAAACCGTATGATAGTCCCAGAAGATATATTTTTCCACTTTCGGACGAGCCTTTTTTCATATCACGTAAGTTTCATAACATCAATCGTAAATACCTTCGTTAGTTTTAAAGATAAATACATTTGATTCTTTTCTGAGTATTTATCATGGTATAGCGAACATTTTTCTGACTAGACATTTTTTTGATCGATCTCCTTTATTATTATCTTTTAAATGTTTTGGTAATTTTCTTATTTTACTGGTAGGAGCACTTTAGCCTATATCAAATTCAACAGTCATTTTACTATAAGTATACGCTACTGTTTTAACTATATGAGGTGTCATTTTGAATTCCAAGTGCTTAAAAGGACTTTTATCAATCGCTTATGAACGTTTTACAAAATATGTTGTTGTTGTTACTTATGGCACTTGCCATGAACAAGCTCACTGACGGCCGTCAGCGATTTTAAGTCGAATGAGTATATCTTGTTTTTGAAGTAGCGCCAACTAGGGCCAAGAGTACGACTCAGCTCCCCACTCATCACATTCGATTGCACAGCCCCTTTTTACAGGGTGGTGCATTCATACACCTCACAGAACACTGAAGAACAAACATGCCCTCCCCGGGAATAGAACGGGAATGCTCAGATCACGAGGAAGACCCTCTACATCTGTGTCAGGACGCATGCTTTATAAAATATAACTAAAGGAATGAGAAGGTTTTATACAGATTTGAATTTTCGTAGAGTTTTTAATAATTTATTCAACATAAAATTTAATTTTTTGTCCTTCAATTTCGGCTTTTTTTATGAAGAATTACATATATCCAATGATTAAAAATCAGCTTTTGGACCCCGATCAGATTGAACTGTGTCCATTTTGATCGGTAGAGTTGAAATACTTGAGAACATTTTCACTTCCATGAATAATTAAGGACTAATATTCAAATCTACGAATTCTTATTATTTATTTAAAAATTAAAACCAAATACCGTTTATGGATTACTAATTTTCGACAACAAAGAATTTTCCTAAAAGCTTCGAAAATATTTAAGCGATTCTTCTATTGGAAGAACTATTCGAATAGTTTCAATTTCGACTTCGATTAGTTGATACCAGAAAACTGTGCCAAAAACGATATCGATAGATAAAATCGATATTCCACAGACTAAAACTTCAACATGACACTGACTCGTCCAATCCAAGTGCGAAAATTCCTTTGGAGCGTATTTAACTGCGAGCCTGGTAGAATATGTGTCCCGTGAAAGTCGAAGCACTCAAAACCTCCATAATAGGTAATCGATTTCCCCAACCGTTATCTGAGCATATCGGAATCTCTTCCCTCATTTTTAAATTTAAACGAATAAATCATCTCTGTGGCATCAGCTCTTGCCGATCAAATTGTCAATAAATTTTCTACCTCACAGAGGTTAGATTCGGAACCACCAGGTGGCGCTTCAACATGTTTAAAAGCTCGAGCGGAAGTTCTTGTGAAACTATATACATGCAAATTTATCAGAGATTTATAAGTTGGAGAAATGAGGCTATAAATATTTCATGAAGTAATTTTCGGTACTGCTTTTAACGTTTAACTTAGTATTTTTTTTAAAGTCAACAAATGTGATATAAATCAAGAGTAGCTAACAGTTTAATTTTACCAGGAATATAAAAAAAATACTTTGGAGATATTTTATTAAACTCAAGTAAACGATAGCTATAAGAAGTAAACGATTTTAAAGGAGAAGATAAATATGTAGCTTTACAGTGACTTCTTTTTACTTCACTTTTATTGATTTATTATATTCATTAGTCATAATATTCATAATTGTTCTTATAAGAATCCATTTGTCCTAATAAGAT